>JADBJO010003890.1:88936-98936 GCA_016801955.1 Conus betulinus | reverse complement strand
TATCATTGTATGTGTGTGTAGTGAGTGTACACATGTGTGCGTGCGTGTGTGTTACCAGGTACAGGGACAGTGAAGGTGAATGGTGGGAGTGGGGCCTGTGTGCCTCACTGTGCTCACTGTGACACGGAACGCCGCTGTGTCAGATGTTCCCATGGTTACTATTTGGTGCGGCAAGCTTGCATCACTGAAAACTGCTATGACCATTATGCCTCCTGTTGTCACGGCGATGCCTACTGTGGACAGAGTGTAAGAGAATGTTTGAAGGCTGAATCACGCAGATTTTTTTTATGTGTACATAGTGAAATGATCATCAGTGTTTTGGTATTTAAAATCTGTAACTTTTTGATGAGGGTGGGAAGAAGAATGTCGGTTTTAGCATAGACCAATATTGATCATCTTGTCTTTTGCTGAGGGAAAATGTGTGTGTGCGTGTGTGTGTGTGTGTGTGTGTGTGTCTGCGTGTGTGTTGATGTGTGCCTCTGTATATGTGTGTGAGTGTGTGTGTGTGTGTGTGTGTTTTTGTATATGTGTGTATATGTGCATGTGTGCATGTGTGCATGCATACATGTGTGCTTGCATGTGCATGTGTATATCACAATTTTATGTTCATGAATATTGTTTAAGAGGTGTGGAATGGAATGTAATAGGTTCAGGTATAATCAGTGTGGACTAAATGTAAATGAAATTATTGTAAAAGCGAGATTGTGTGTGTGTGTGTGTGTGTGTGTGTGTGTGTGTGTGTCTGTGTCTGTGCATGTACACAAGTATGTGTTGGTGTGTGTGTTTTGTGTGTGTGTGTGTGTGTGTGCTTGCAAACATAATTGCACATGAGTGTGAGAGCATTGAAGAGGTGCATGGCACTGACCGTGAGAGATTTCCACATATTACAGCTACTGAAAATAACGACTGTTGTTACAGAGAGGAGGAGGGGGGGAGAGGTGGCAGAATATCAATGACGGCGACAGACTCTTACAGTTTACCGAGGCCTCTACCAGACGTACGGGGGACGCTCACAGTTTGAGGCGGGGGGCTCCGGTACCACCTTCCTCTCCCATCCCCACCCACACCCCATCGGGTGGAAACCATGCTTCTGCTCAACAACAAGGGCAAGCAACCCCTGGCAGAGTTTGTGGAGAACATTGCCGCCGACAGCGCCAAGACGTACGTTGTCATGTCTGAGACGGAGCATTTCACACGAACTCGAGTGTTAGGGGGCGCGCATTTGGTGTTCAGGAAGAGAGACGGTTCCGTGGGCAGTGTGTCTGTCACCATCGACATTCTCGAGGGAGACAACTCTGGCATGGTTCATTCGTCACAGGAGATGAGAGTGACGATTGTTGATGGGGTCGAGCCATTCCCCACATCGCTTAGAGTGTATGATAACACCGAGATGGACTTGCCTCCAAGTGAGTGTGGTAGAGGAAACTGCTAATGCCTGTGGAGGTGGTGTGTATGTGTGTGTGTGTATATATATATATATATAGATATATGTAGATATATATATATGTGTTTGTGTTTGTGTGTGTGTGTGTGTGTGTGTGTGTGTGTGTGTTTGCAAGTAGGTGTGTATGGGTGTGTGTGTATGTGTGAGTGAATTTTTGTGTTTGCAAGTAGGTGTGTATGTGTGTGTATATGTGTTTGTGATTAGGTGTGCATGTGTGCGTGTGTGTTTGCAATTAGATGTGTGTGTGTGTGTGTGTGTGTGTGTGTATGCAGCTAGATGTGTTGTGTGACTTCAAGTCTTTTTCTGCATACACAAGAATCGATGAATATGGACATGATTTGCCAGACATCTGCAGTTTCCCATGGAAATCTTTTTTCAGCCAGTTTTAGTTGAAAACATTGCCACATGCTTCTTCTATTTTCATTTGATTTGATTGGTACAGGCCCAAAGTGTGTAGCGTCACAGGCCCAAAGTGTGTTTGTCTCACATGCCCAGAGTGTGTAGTGTCACAGGCCCAAAGTGTGTAGTGTCACAGGCCCAAAGTGTGTAGTCACAGGCCCAAAGTGTGTAGTGTCACAGGCCCAAAGTGTGTTGTCTCACATGCCCAGAGTGTGTAGTGTCACAGGCCCAGAGTGTGTTGTCTCACAGGCCCACAGTGTGTAGTGTCACAGGCCCAAAGTGTGTAGTGTCACAGGCCCAAAGTGTGTAGTGTCACAGACCCACAGTGTGTAGTGTCACAGGCCCAAAGTGTGTAGTGTCACAGGCCCAAAGTGTGTAGTGTCACACAGGCCCAAAATGTGTTGTCTCACAGGCCCAAAGTGTGTAGTGTCACAGGCCCAAAATGTGTGTCTTACAGGCCCAAAGTGTGTAGTGTCACAGGCCCAAGTTTGTTGTCTCACAGGCCCAAAGTGTGTAGTGTCACAGGCCCAAAGTGTGTTGTCTCACAGGCCCAAAGTGTGTAGTGCCACAGGCCCAAAATGTGTTGTCTCACAGGCCCAAAGTGTGTAGTGTCACAGGCCCAAAGTTTGTTGTCTCACAGGCCCAAAGTGTGTAGTGTCCGGGCCCAAAGTGCGTCGTTTGACAGGCCCAATGTGTGTAGTGTCACGGGCCCAAAGTGTGTTGTCTCACAGGCCCAAAGTGCGTCGTCTGACAGGCCCAAAGTGTGTAGTGTCACAGGCCCAAAGTATATAGTGTCACAGGCCCAAAGTATGTAGTGTCACAGGCCCAAAGTATGTAGTCTGACAGGCCCAAAGTGTGTTAATTGTTATGTAGCTCAGGTGCGTGCTCCTTTAACTGCTGTTCCATGCAGAAATGACGTTGCTGAGACTGGCCTACAAGACGGTGCACATCAACGGCTTTGTCAGCGGAATGCAGGATCTGAGCATCGGACAGGGCGTGACCGTGCTCCTGGAACAACTGGTCAGTGCTATCTGATGTGAATGGGGTCAGTGGGATAGTGCTGTTTGATGTGAATGGGGTCAGTGGGATAGTGCTGTTTGATGTGAATGGGGTCAGTGGGAGTGTGCTATCTGATGTGAATGGGGTCAGTGGGATAGTGCTTTTGATGTGAATGGGGTTAGTGGGATAGTGCTATCTGATGTGAATGGGGTCAGTGGGATAGTGCTGTTTGATGTGAATGGGGTCAGTGGGATAGTGCTATCTGATGTGAATGGGGTCAGTGGGATAGTGCTATCTGATTATCTGATGTGAATGGGGTCAGTGGGATAGTGTGATCTGATGTGAAATGGGGTTAGTGGGATAGTACTATTTGATGTGAATGGGGTCAGTGGGATAGTGCTGTTAGATGTGAATGGGGTCAGTGGGATAGTGCTGTTTGATGTGAATGGGTCAGTGTGATATTGCTGTTTGATGTGAATGGGGTCAGTGGGATAGTGCTGTTTGATGTGAATGGGGTCAGTGGGATAGTGTGATTTGATGTGAATGGGGTTAGTGGGATAGTACTATTTGATATGAATGGGGTCAATGGGATAGTGCTGTTATATGTGAATGGGGTCAGTGGGATAGTGCTGTTTGATGTGAATGGGGTCAGTGGAATAGTGCTGTTATATGTGAATGGGGTCAGTGGGATAGTGCTGTTATATGTGAATGGGGTCAGTGGGATAGTGCTGTTTGATGTGAATGGGGTCAGTGCAATAGTGCTGTTTGATGTGAATGGGGTCAGTGGGAGAGTGCTCTTTGATGTGAATGCAGCCAGCATTTATTAACTGGATAGATGCTGTCCATTTCAATGTGCTCAGCACTGATTAATGAATAGTATTACTTGATGAAGTGTGGGCAGTACCGATCAAAGGATAGTATTATCTGATGTGGATGTAGCTAGCATTGGCCATGCAGTTAGTGTTACTGAACGTGCATGTCATTAGCATTGCTCTTCCAGTTAGTGCTGCTTGATATGAATGTGATTAGCATTGGCCAACTGGTAACGTTATGCAATATGAATACACCTACATATGTCCATGTCATCATTTGTCCATTGGTTGCTTTTTGTTGTGAATGTTGTATTGCAGAGGTTGGTGGATAATCTTATTCACTATAAATGTGGTAATAGACCAATGGTTAGTGTTCCTTTCAAAAAAGCTGTGGTCCAATGATTAATGTTCCTCTTCATAAACCATGCAAAGGTCTGCAGTCACTGTGTATGTGTGTTTTTCTTTTTGCTGTAAACACCATTGCCAATGGTCAGTTAGCGTTAACTTGCTGTACACAACACAGGCCTGTGTTTCATGTTGGGCAGATCCATCGTGCTCTTTGTATAGATATAAGAAGCATAGGAATGAAGTTACTATTGTGGGACTTCTGTTAATGACTCCTCTCTACAAAGGCCTCCTTCTCGCAGGGACCAGTAATTCTGACATTGTTTCTCTCATACATGTGTTGAATAGGGCGTAATTATTGGCGTGTGTGACCAGATGTTCAGGCATGTGGATTCATTCTTTGCAAGCCTGTCAATGCATTTGTCAGGAAACACACAGTTGACTTACGGGTGGATACAAAGTAAGGTCTCCTGGCGTGTGCACATCATGCAGTGAATGCAAGTGCTCCTGATTTGTTAGGTCACCAGCCGATGCAGAACACAACAATATTGACATTATATAGATGGCTTGTATTTATCTATTCTCTTCTTATTGTTATCATGGTTACCGTTATCTTCATAGCTGCTGTGATGCATTATGATGATCATAATAATTATCTTTAACATTATGCTTGCTGTTTGGATGCCATGATGATGATGATGGTGATGATGATATTGATGATGGTGATGATGATGATGATATTGATGATGATGATGGTGATATTGATGATGATGATGATGATATTGATGATGATGATGGTGATGATGATGATGATGATATTGAAGATTATGATGATGATGATGATGTTGATGATGATAGTAATGATGATCATGATGATGATAACGATGATGGTGATGATGATGATATATTAATGATGGTGATGATGATATTGATGATGGTGATGATGATGATATATTGATGATGATATAATGATGGTAATGATGATAATGATGATGACTGTTTCACCCAGGTGGAATGCAGGGGGTGGGACAGAGGCAATACAACATCACCAGCCTCCAGATCTCTGCTGACGGTGTGCTGGCCGCTGATTATGTGGACGAGATTCGCCCCCTCATTGATTCTGAATGTCATTCAACTGTCCGATTGCATGCTGGGAGCAAGATCACGGTCAGTAGCCTGGGCAGTTGGAAGAAGACTAACACATTTTTTTGTCTTTGCATATAGAGAGAGTAAAATGATTGCACTGAAAAGGTCGTGCCAGCTTCGTGGAGTCTGAGGACGATCAGGGAAAATTTATATCCATCCATGAAATGCTCACTGCTGCTAGCCACACTCGCATAGTAGCAGGGCGTGTCAACGGCTGTGGCTGGGAATTCTACCTGAAGCATGGTATAATTTAGGAATGTAATGGTGTGGAGGGGTAAGGGGTGTGCAGGTGAAGACAGGCAGTTGGTGGTAAGTGCAAGAACCAGGGGACAGCAGCCAGTCAAGAAGACACAGAGGATGACATGGAGTTTTTTTTTCTCCTTTTTTTGCCTTCCATAATAAGTTCAAACCAGAAACACAGCCCTGGGATCTCTCTCTCTCTCTCTCTCTCTCTCTCTCTCTCTCTCTCTCTCTCTCTCTCTCAGCACACTGAACACTCTCCCGCGCTGATTGCTCCCTCAGGGACCACTCTAGGCAACACTCCAGGCAACATACTGATCGCACTCACGCCGCGCCTCGCTTATATGCAGCTTAACCCGGACCGCAAAGCCGACAATGCAGCGCTGCAGGCAAAATGAGCCTCGCGAGACAGCAAATGACAAAATTTGTGCTATCTGCCACGGTTTCTGTGTTGTCTAGCTCGCCGTGTGTTCAAAGTGTCCAAACATATTAGGTATCAATGAAAACCTCAGAACCCAAGGAATAAAATGCAGTATGTCATATTTGACAATTCCGTGACTGTGTAAAGTTATCGATGATTAAAGTCTGAGAATTAACCCACTTTTAACGACCTTACGTCATATTTTCCTTTATTTTGATGAAAAATACCAAACAGCATGAAATAATTTTGTAATGACTGAATAGCTGGCATTTCGCTCTTTTTTTATACATATAAATTTCATTATCCAAGATGCCGTCTGCGCGAAGAACTTTGTGTCTAAAATTTGATAGAAAACACAACTTGCTCTATCGTCACATGGCCGTCACCATGTGCGTCTAACTCGATCTTCGATAAAATGTTATTCCATTGGAATGGTCCATCGGATGATAATTTTTATATATTTTTGGGCTGCTTCTATCATAGAAACGAAGTTACTAAAAGATTTCAATATGGAAGTCCGAATTTCATAAAACAACAATTTAGATCAAAACTCTGACAATGAACAAAGAAGGCAACTCGCTCGCTCAAGAGACCGGCGCTGTCAGTCATTTCGCATAGTCGCAAGCTTGTACAGAAAAGATCATAGGCATGCGATATACGAAATGGGAGCTTATGGACTTTACTTTCAATGCGCATCATGGATTTTGGGATTCTCTCATACTTTTTGTGAAATCAAGAGTTATTTACGGTTTTGTTCGTCAGACAATTCAAAATGGCGCCAAGATTAATTTGGTCGAAATACCAGTTTTCGGGAAAATATGGGCTTCTCAGTCCAATAGGATTGTAATGATTAGAATACATCAATTTTTGTGACTTCAGCAATGTATACACCACTATGTAGGTCCTGAGGTATTCATGATTTAAAAATTTTCACAATAAAAAATGAGATTCAACAAAGGGAGGTAAGGGGGAAGATAACTCATGAACAAAATATCTCGTCTACGACGGGTGACCAAGAAATATACACTGTTAGCACCCGGCTACAGGAATTTTTTCAGCTGTGCCAAGCCCCTACCATTAGTAGTTGCTTGTGCTTTAGGCTTTAAATGAAAAGAAATAGAACCATACATCCACGTTTTGTTCACTGAATGTAAATGCGGTTTAAGAGTGTTACTCTAATTTGTTGACCATCTCTGACAGTTTCTCTTGGCTGTTGAGTCTGACTGACGCTGGGAAATACACTGCAACAGTATATAAACATCCCTTCATGTAGTCTCACATTGAATTGGAATAGTGTAGAATGATGAAGATCATCATCTCAGTGCAGTTAGCTCCCCCACTGTCTGTGCGTGTAACTTCCTGACTTGTGCCAGTCTTTTTGACACTGTCTTTTCATATTTTTGTCTTTCTGTACTCTTGTCTGTTACCTTTGTGGATCATTTTTCTATCTTTTTCCTTGATACTCACTTTTACACTTCTTTTGTGACTGCTCACAAAGTGAATACATGCCAGCTTTTTGGTTTTAATCCGGAGACTTGACAGTGAAAATGGTAGGCACTGCCCATGGTGGAAACTAGCTGTCCGTTCTGTAATGTACATGATTTGCTGCTGGCAGCCTTTTGAAGTTTTTTTTAAAAATTTTATAGATGGGTTTTTAAAAACCTTTTTTCCTAACATGCAAGTGAAAAGAGGACTCTTAGCACAGGCACTGTGTTGTGTGCCTTGTGGATGTTAGTAGTTAAGCGACCTACCATTCACTGTTCTTGTTTGTTTGTTGATTATAATTATCCCTGTTGTTTTGTGACTTTTCCAGGATGTAACCTTTAGTTACCCTGTATGTTGACAGTCTTGAGGAAGCCCCGTGTGGCTGGTTAAACTACATTTATAAAAGAGTAAAGGTTCACTGATCATCATTTCAGAGAAAAGTTCAAAGTTCTGTGACCTTTTATGCCTGGATCTTAAGATAACCTCAAGGAGGCAGGAACTAAAGAATCAACCTTTCAGGGAAGACGTTGCCACATGTCTTTCAAATTTGTTTCTCTCTTTAAATACATGTACTGATAAAATGAGATATTGTCTATAAGTGTACTACACTTTCTGTTGGAGAATGACATGTGGGTGTTTTCCCTTGCTGGAGAAAGGGTGGAAACTGAATCACAGGTCACTAGGTGAAGTGATGTGTAATCAAGGGAAGTCATTCCAGAAATCCTGAGTATTGTTGTGCCAGTGTTGACGGCTTTGTGCCAGTGTTGATGGCTTTACTTCACTCCCTTCTCTCCCCACCCCTGCCATTGCTGTTTGACTCCCTTCTCCCCCCCCCTGCCATTGCTGTTTGTTTGACTCCCTTCTCTCCCCACCCCTGCCATTGCTGTTTGTTTGACTCCCTCTCTCCCCACCCCTGCCATTGCTGTTTGTTTGACTCCCTTCTCTCCCCACCCCTGCCATTGTTGTTTGTTTGACTCCCTTCTCTCCCCACCCCTGCCATTGTTGTTTGACTCTCCCTTCTCTCCCCACCCCTGCCATTGTTGTTTGTTTGACTCCCTTCTCTCCCCCCACCCCTGCCATTGTTGTTTGTTTGACTCCCTTCTCTCCCCACCCCTGCCATTGTTGTTTGACTCCCTTCTCTCCCCACCCCTGCCATTGTTGTTTGACTCCCTTCTCTCCCCACCCTGCCATTGCTGTTTGACTCCTTCTCTCCCCCCCCTGCCATTGTTGTTTGTTTGACTCCCTTCTCTCCCCACCCCTGCCATTGCTGTTTGTTTGACTCCCTTCTCTCCCCACCCCTGCCATTGTTGTTTGTTTGACTCCCTTCTCTCCCCACCCCTGCCATTGCTGTTTGTTTGACTCCCTCTCTCCCCACCCCTGCCATTGCTGTTTGTTTGACTCCCTTCTCTCCCCACCCCTGCCATTGTTGTTGTGTTTTGACTCCCTTCTCTCCCCACCCCTGCCATTGTGTTTGTTTGACTCCCTTCTCTCCCCACCCCTGCCATTGTTGTTTGACTCCCTTCTCTCCCCACATTGCCATTGTTGTTTGACTCCCTTCTCTCCCCCACCCCTGCCATTGTTGTTTGTTTGACTCCCTTCTCTCCCCACCCCTGCCATTGCTGTTTGTTTGACTCCCTTCTCTCCCCACCCCTGCCATTGTTGTTTGTTTGACTCCCTTCTCTCCCCACACCCTGCCATTGCTGTTTGTTTGACTTCCTTCTCCCCCTTCTCTCCCCCCCTGCCATTGCTGTTTGTTTTGACTCCCTTCTCTCCCCACCCCTGCCATTGTTGTTTGTTTGACTCCCTTCTCTCCCCACCCCTGCCATTGCTGTTTGACTCCCTTCTCTCCCCACCCCTGCCATTGTTGTTTGTTTGACTCCCTTCTCTCCCCACCCCTGCCATTGCTTTTTTGACTCCCTTCTCTCCCCACCCCTGCCATTGTTGTTTGTTTGACTCCCTTCTCTCCCCACACCCCTGCCATTGTTGTTTGACTCCCTTCTCTCCCCCCCTGCCATTGCTGTTTGACTCCCTTCTCTCCCCTCCCTGCCATTGCTCTTTGACTCCCTTCTCTCCCCATTGTTGTGCTTGTTTGACTCCCTTCTCTCCCACCCCTGCCATTGCTTTTTTTGACTCCCTTCTCTCCCCACCCCTGCCATTGCTGTTTGTTTGACTCCCTTCTCTCCCCACCCCTGCCATTGCCATGTTTGTTTGACTCCCTTCTCTCCCCACCCCTGCCATTGCTGTTTGTTTGACTCCCTTCTCTCCCCACCCCTGCCATTGTGACTTTCTCTCCCCACCCCCTGCCATTTTGACTCCCTTCTCTCCCCACCCCTGCCATTGCTGTTTGACTCCCTTCTCTCCCCACCCCTGCCATTCTCCCTTCTCTCCCCACCCCTGCCATTGCTGTTTGACTCCCTTCTCTCCCCACCCCTGCCATTGTTGTTTGTTTGACTCCCTTCTCTCCCCACCCCTGCCATTGTGTGTTTGACTCCCTTCTCTCCCCACCCCTGCCATTGTTGTTTGTTTGACTCCCTTCTCTCCCCACCCCTGCCATTGTTGTTTGTTTGACTCCCTTCTCTCCCCACCCCTGCCATTGTTGTTTGTTTGACTCCCTTCTCTCCCCCCACCCCTGCCATTGTTGTTTGACTCCCTTCTCTCTCCCACCCCTGCCATTGCTGTTTGTTTGACTCCCTTCTCTCCCCACCCCTG
>JADBJO010003890.1:52500-87484 GCA_016801955.1 Conus betulinus | reverse complement strand
CCACCGGAGGAGACACTGCACTGCTGCCGAGTCACTTCAGTGGTGTTCAGTGGCGCCTGTTCTGATCCAACATATGCAGGACACCACCTACTAAGCCCCCTACTGACGACAATAATTGCTTAGTCGCGGAGCGGCATGAGTGAGCTCTCCCTCCGGAGGGCGCCACCACGTCCGTCCAACAGCAGCCCCCATGGACTCGCCGATACCGGTGACCCACGACGGAACCAAACCAAGGCCACAGACATGGAGAGGACATCGAAATTGAGGTCACCATGAGAGCAGGGCATGAAGGGGCACAGAATTTGAGACATTTTTTTTATGCTGATCGATGATCGAGAATGAGGATGATTAAGATGATGCTACGGATTTCCATTTCAGTCTGAGACTACATGACAGGGCTGCACTCTACGCTTCCTTTCATAATATATCCCGGCGTCAACCAGGCACGAGAGATACAGACACCTGCAGTGTTGGTCAGGAAATTGAGCAACACTCTCAGAAACGCATCCATTAAGTGGATGAAACTCGACTGTGTGGTCCCAGTCTTCCCAAATGAGTCCGCAGCAAACTCAACTCTGGGTAGGAGCCGGTCAGGGCAGAAAAACCCACACATGACTCTGATGGGATTCAAACCCACAATCTCCCAGCCGGAAGTCCGCGATGCTAACCACTTCACCACGGCGGCTAGCTGTGTATCAACATCGCAAATGAACAGATCCAGTACTACTTCAACCAACACATTTTTGCCTGGGAATTGGTAAGTAGTCTGATGATAGAATGGGGACTATTTGGTTGTCGATTTTTTAGTTTAATAAAGAGGAAAAATACTCAGGAATATGGAGAATAATGAGGAAAAAATACGCAGAACTGTGAAAAAAAAAAGAATGTGTGTGTGTGTGTGTGTGTGTGTGTGTGTGTGTGTGCGCGCATGCGTGCGTGCATGCATGCGTGCGCGCATGCATGCGTGTGTGTGTGTGTGTGCGCGTGCATATGTGTGTGTGTGTATGTGTTTGTGTGTGCATGTGCATGTGTGTTTAAAACATGTCTATGTAAGATGAACATACAGTATCATCTCTTATCAACAATCACACCAGAAAAAGAATCTTTCCTTTCATTGACACATATCGTGTTGAAAAATATCTCACACACTTGGATACATTAAAAAAAAAAAGTCCAATGACACTTTGTCATACTTCAGCAGATAGCAGCCACAAAATCTATATTTGTGTGTACCCTGATTCAACAGGCTGAGTATGAGAAGGAGGAGATCGATGCCACTCAGGTGTGACCTATGTAGACAACAGACCCATCCTGGACATGTTCCTGTCCAAAACCTGTGGGTCTTCTGTCGCTGCTGGATGAGGAGAGCCACTTCCCCAAGGCCTCTGACCAGACTCTGGTCGGTGAGTGAATCATCAAAATCCTCAACAGGTGCAGGTACTTCGTGCATTCCTGGTCAATGGGTCTGCTGTCTGTGTTGGATGAGGAGGAGAACCACTTTCCTACAGCTTCATGTCGGCGCCTTGTCTGTGAGGTGGTTCCATTCGCAGATGCAGTAACCTGACTGTCAATTCTTTCGGTCTTTTTAGCTTTGCCACATGGATCAGCTTCTCTGCCTGGGTCAGTTTGATCTGTGGTAGTAAGTTTTTCTTTCTGGCTGAAAGAAATTTGAGGAGTTGATTGGTGGTAAGACTTTTACATGGGACTTTGCAGATGGAGATCTGAAATTTAATTTTTTTTTTGTCTGGAGATCATTAGTGCCATTTAAAATATATTCATAGGATTCATAGACTGCTGAGTTCATTGACTGTGACCACAAAAAATGTATTTCAGAGACTGTGATGATTCTTGAGGATCAGAATGGTTCTCTGACTCATTGTCAAGTCTTTTCAGTGCGTGCTAAGGAGTGAATTACAGCAATTTGCCCATCAGTACAGAAAATTTGTGGAAAAAAGAGAATGATTAATAAAAATCTGGAATTTTACTCATGTATTGGACTGGTCCACGCACACACACACACACACACACACACACACACACACACACACACACACACACACACACACACACACACACACACACATACATATGTGCGCGCGTGTGTATGTGTGTGTGTGTGTGTGTGTGTGTGTGTGTGTGTGTGTGTGTGTGTGTGTGTATGTTTGTTTGTGTGTATGTGTGTGTATATGACCATGCTTGGTGGGAGAGATGAAGTTAGCATAGGGCATAAACTCTTTTTAAATCAAGACTTCAGTTGCTTTGATGCTAAGCATTTGTCCCTTGGTTTGTGCATAGGAGAAAAAAAAAAAACACACACACCTAAGAACAAGGATTGCATCTGTGTGCAACCCATTAGAAAGTGCATTGAAATCAACATTATCATTATTCTTGTAATCATACCAAGATTGTCATAATCATCATTACTATTTTTATGATGTTGGTCATTACTATTCTCATGATCTTTTCTCTCTTTTTTTTTCTTTCCAAATTTTGATGTGATCTCCAGTATAAAATTTCATAGTTTTTCAAGGTGATTGCAGTGCAAAAACTTACAGAAATAAATCAATAATTTGTGTAAGGATAACATCTTTCAGATTTGTAAAAAGTAGTAGAGTGTGTGTGTGTGTGTGTGTGTGTGTGTGTGTGTGTCTGTGGTGTGTGTGTCTGGGTGTCTGGGTGTGTCTGTGTATGCACATGCTTATTACATCCAGATTTTGCCTTGCAGATAAGTTTAGTCAGAACATCCGCTCTGATGTCTACTCCAAGGTGAAGGGCAACATCCTTCATTTCAGCATTGACCACTTTGCTGGAAAGGTAACTGCACACCTTTACATATACGTCTTATTATTGGATTGTTGAGGGAGAGAGAAAATTTGGACAGATAGACAGTGAGATTCTAAATGATTTTTAGAGACAGACATGCTAAATGGTTTTTGGTGCTCTTTGTTCTTCTTTTTCTTTTTCTTCTTTTTTAACACAGTCTGGCTGTCCTGATCATGGTTCTTGGTACTGGCAGGTGGAATATGATGCCACAGGGTTTTTGGAGAAGAACAGAGATCGTCTGCCTGTGGAAATCATGAACATTCTGAGAACTTCAGACAACAGAGTGGTCAGGACTCTCTTCCAGACACCGCTGACCAAAACAGGTAGGTTATGCTTCCTTTCTTCAGTTAGTGGATGGCTGTTTTGGTCTTCCTGTAAATGTGGAAAGATTGTCTGCCTCTTTTCGTTTACCTTTTAGCACACTTGGTAGATAGACAGGTATACCATGCAAACTTAAAAATTGTGTGAACCCAAAGTTCAGCCAATCCAAGACAATCGTTTCATTTCTCAAACTGTGGGGCAAAGTGTACTCAGCTGTATCTAGAGCAGTTCTCCATGTATATACCAGAGTTGTGTCTGAATACATGTGTTAAGTTAATTTGCAAGTTCTGAAGAGTATTCTAACCATAGCTCTATTCTCTTGGGTCAGGGTGTTAGTCTTTTAGATTTGGCAGCTATGCAGTTGCACTTAACGCAAGTACAAATGATCCACAGCAGCTGGAGACTTATGCAAGACAAACTTCTGGGTAAAACATTCAGTTTAATGTACAAACAAGCGCTCTCAACTAAACATTTTAGCAACAGCATTTCCATCATTTTCTTTTCAAGTCAGCATAATTGTAGGGGGTTACCTAATTTCAAGTTAGTCAGATGATGCTTTTGGGACCTGTGATTTCAATCACATTTACAGAAACCTTGATATAAAGTGCAGTTGACTGTGAGAGTAAAATATGTCCTCAGAGACCATAAGGCATGTTAAAGATGGCTTTGCCATACTGTTCACGTATTGTGCTGTCCCTAGAAGGGGAATGGAACCTAGATTCAGCATTCAGAAATTGAGGTAGTAGATTGAAATGACTTGTTTTTGTTGTATTGAAAAGAGGTGGAAAATTCTTCCCTTTGAAAATTTCTGGATGTGTGATCTTTGTTATATTTGAGGATATAATTTTCTGCCTTTCTAGTGTGTTGATCTCTGCAAGCCTCTGATGGTGTGGAATGTCTTGTGTCTTCAGTATCTCTTTTTTATATTCTTCTCCTGCATGAAAGATTGAGTCATGAAATTTTACTCTTTTTTTTTTCCTTTTCTTAGATTTGTCATATTTTATGAACATTCTTCAGCATGAATGAAAAATTAAGTAAGGTAATGAAATTTTAGCTGTTTGTTTTTCTTTTGGTGGATAGCATTTTCATGAACTGAAGCAAACCATATCTATTCATGCAGGGGTTTTAGGTGAGTGAAGTCGGTGTTTGATGTCTCGCTCTTTTGGTATAGTCCTTGAATTCTTCTACTTTTCTGTTCAAATGTCTGTTTCTTTTGCATTAGCAGCTTTATTTTGAGTCCTGTTGTTAATGTGAACATATTGTAGTTTTCTCTTGCTGTGTGAATAATGAATTCCCTGAATTTTTTTTTCCAGTTAATACAATGAGCTGGGTTATGTTTTGGCCTAAAGAAAGCTTTTCATTAGCTTGGAATTAAATTTGCTCAGACTGCGGCATCTCACTTTTACTCAAGTGAGTTTTAAAGAATTCTTGTAATGGAGAAATTTGTTCGTTAACTGCAAACTTGTCATTATGTAAACCAACACAAGTTCCTGGTAGTCCTACTTGCCATTATTTCGTAGGCTCTTGATCAAAGCTCAGCCAGTTCGTTGTGGCCTCTAGTCACGCATATTGTTAAATCACATTTATGTGGCATCCCACTGCCAACCTACCTTTTTTATTGTCAATGTAATCTGGCCTCCTACCTTAGCACATGCCAGTCAGTGTATATGGCCTAGTTTGTACACAGCAGTGCTTTTATGAGGTGACTGAAGTTCTCATCCTTCTTTCTAGTCCACCGAGGCACTTCAGGGGACAGAGAAACAGAAACTTGAATGCTTCTTCTGGGATGAATTGCAGATCATCACAATTACAACTGTTTGTTCCTGAGAGGCAGTTGCAGTAGCTGCTTGTCAAGACCTTCCTCCTCCTTCCGTGTGTATCTGTTTGGTGTTTGCAGCTGCTCTTGCTTTGGTCTGTGATGGGGCTTCATCACTGAAAAAATCAAAACTGTGGTGGATTTGTTGAGTGCTGGCCTGTATGTAGTCAGTCCAGTGAAGGGGGTGATTCTGTTTGAACAAAAACAAATCTGCTGCTGAACTTGTTTGTGTTGTCAGCTCAGTCCAAGGATAGTGGAAAGACCAGTGGTTAGGAGAGTAAGACATGCTGGTATGTTAATGAAACTTACTGAAGACCTTGATGTCAGAGAGAGTAAAGCATGCTGGTATGTTAATGAAACTTACTGAAGACCTTGACGTCAGAGAGAGTAAAGCATGCTGGTATGTTAATGAAACTTACTGAAGACCCTTGACGTCAGAGAGAGTAAAGCATGCTGGTATGTTAATGAAACTTACTGAAGACCTTGATATCAGAGAGAGTAAGGCATGCTGGTTGTTAATGAAACTTACTGAAGACCTTGATGTCAGAGAGAGTAAGGCATGCTGGTATGTTAATGAAACTTACTGAAGACCTTGATGTCAGAGAGAGTAAGGCATGCTGGTATGTTAATGAAACTTACTGGAGACCTTGATGTCAGAGAGAGAGTAAAGCATGTAGGTATGTTAATGAAACTGACTGAAGACCTTGACGGGCGTCAGCGTTGAGAGAGTCAACCGGTGGTGTTGGGAGGAGGAGAAGCCTTTAGGGAGAGAGGAGGGGAAGAAAGAGATGCTGGGTATATTAACGGAAATAAATTCACCAAAGAACATTATGGGCGTCATCCATTACAGAGTCACTCCAGCTGTACTGGAAGGACAAGGATGGAAGAAGGGGTGGGGAGAATGGGAAGGGGAGAATATTCAGTACTGACAAAAATATTTGCACTTATGGACTTGACAAGTGTGACAGCTAGGAGGAAGAGGAGGAGGAGGGGAAGGGGGTGGAGTTGATCCAGCGGTGGTGGGAGGAGGGAAGGGGAAGGGAAGGGAGAGGGCTATTGGTCAGTTAACAGAAACAACACTACTTAACGACTCAAATGAGTATGACAGCTCTTGTAGCGATGTTCGGTGGTGGGAGTTATGCTTGCGTTTTAACAACAACAACAAAAAAATTCTTTGGAAAGACTTCGTGAATGTAGGTCCTTGTAGAATGAATTAAATGATGGGATAATGTTGATGAGTGTTAAACATTAACGGTGCAGGCTGTGCTGGTGTTATTAACAATTTTTGAAAACAAATCTAGAGATAAAGATAACATAATAAGGCCTTGGTGAAGACACTTGCTCCTTACAGGGTATTGGTGGTGGTGCACTGGCTCAGTTTGTTCATGGACAGAAACATGCAATGTTTGTTTGTCATTTTCATATGACCCCTCCCTTGTGATGACCCTCCATATCAATGATTCCAATTCCTCCCTACACAGACAAACCCAAGTCTTGCAGTCCCGGCACAAAACACAGCACAGAAGACCGTCAGTATCAGGCAGCCTGCCAGCAACAGATCTTTTTGCTAATGTCTTTTCCCCCACAGCCATCCCACTTCCCATCTACTGTGCAGAGGTCAGAGGCCAAATGGTATGGAACAATCTTCTTTGTCAGTGAAGCATGTTCCCAATACAACTTACAGTTTCACTGTTCCGTGAAAAGGCCGTGATGTGAAAAGCTGTGCTTTCCAACATGTGTTAATTGAAAACTTTTGCTGTACCAGCCGCCATGGCGAAGTGGTTAGCGTCGCGGACTCCCGGCTGGGAGGTCGTGGGGGTTCGAATCCCATCAGTCATGTGGGTTTTTCTGCCCCGACCGTCTCCTACCCAGAGTTGAGTTTGCTGCGGACTCATTTGGGAAGACTGGGACCACACAGTCAAGTTTCATCCACTTAATGGATGCATTTCTGAGAGTGTTGCTCAAATTTCCTGGCCAACACTGCAGTTGTTTGTATCTCTCGGGCCCGGTTGATGCCGGGGATATATTATGAAAGGAAGCATAGAGTGCAGCCCTGTCATGTAGTCTCAGACCGAATTGGAATTCCGTAGCATCATCTTAACCATCCTCATTCTCATTGATCAGCATAAAAAAAAAAAAAAAAAAAGTCTCACATTCTGTGGCCCTTCATGCCCTGCTCTCATGGTGACCTCAGTTTCGATGTCCTTTCCACATCTGTGGCCTTGGTTTGCTCGGGGTCACCGGTATCAGCGAGTCCATGGGGGCTGTTGTTGGACAGACGTGGTTGCTGTGGTGAAGAAACAAACTGCAAGAAAAAGACCCATGATGATCCCATATTGCTGTACTGTCTTATTGTTACAGAGATCAGGCTGTGTACCGCACAACAGTCTCTGCAGGGTACTGCACAATTCACAAAATGACTGAAGAGATGTTTGTTATTGCTTACTCCTAAGGAAATCTTGAATTGTAAGAGACGTGGATGCTGCTCACATGTTAGAAGACTTTGGCTCACATTTTACTGGGTAGATAACAAATAAACACACTAAACAAGGTATAAAGTAATGTAGATTTTATTTATAAGGAATCCAAAACAGTTAAGTGAATTTCAAACAAGTGTATCTCTTTACAGATGTTAAAAACAGCAGCCAAAAATGCATAAAGCAATGCTCCCATAACAGCACATATCATAACATGGAAAATAGACATGTTAGATCCAGGCATGAGTATGCCAGGCCTTATTTTGCTCAAATCTGTGGTCAGTTCAGTTCAGTGGTTTATTTAATGTCTTTTCATCATCAGATAATATTAGACTCATAAATAAAAAAAAAAAAAAAAAAAAACACACCTCAACACTCAACTCATCATCCATCTAATACTTTCAAACCCACATCTCATTTATGCATATTTACATAAGTGAGTGTTCTTGCATCAGGATGTCAGTCTCAGGTGCAGACAGCAGTTTCATGGGATTAAGTATGCAGGTGGCTGTGTTGAGATGTGGAGAGCATGCTGTTACATTTGGAGAGGTGTGTGGGTGGTGGTAGCTGCGAGGTTGCTGATGCTGAGTGGTGCAATCTTTTACTTATACATACTAGAACATTACTCTGAGACACTGATGCAGTTGCCCATGTAACATGCTGTAAAAATGACTGCACCCACCTAAAAGGTTGTCATAATAAAAAGTGCAGACAGCTGTTTCAATGTATGTAAAGTTAGCATGTTTTCATCGATTGAAGTGTAAGTTTCTATGGGAAGTTAAAAAAAAAATCCTTTCTTGATAAGAAAAAGTTCAGTTCAATTCAAACAAATACTTTCTTTATCGGGTGCATGCCTGTCTCTGTGCTGTTGGTTCTCTGTCTGTCATTCTGTTCTCTTCAGCTGTTTTGTGGACATAGGTCTTCTCTGTTTTGTCTGGCCATGTCTGATTATCCTGAGGCTTTGTTGATATAGATCTTCCTGTCCTATCTGTCCATGACCGTTTGTTTTGTCACTAAATCAATATAGATTAATCCTGTCTTGTCTTGCCATGTCTGTCTGTCCTGTAGCTGTTTTGACATAGGTTATCCCTATCCTGTTTGGCCATCCTGTTGCTACATTGTCTTTCTTATAGCTATGTTAACATTGATCTCTCTACTGTCCTGTCTTATCATGTTTGTCTGTGCTGTAGCTATGTTAACATTGATCTCCCTTGTCCTGTCTTATCATGTCTGTCTGTGCTGTAGCTATGTTACCATTGATCTCCATTGTCCTGTCTACCCACGCCTGTCTGCGCTGTAGCTATGTTACCATTGATCTCCATTGTCCTGTCTTACCACGCCTGTCTGTGCTGTAGCTATGTTACCATTGATCTCCATTGTCCCATCTTACCATGTCTGTCTGTGCTGTAGCTATGTTAACATTGATCTCCATTCTCCTGTAGCTAGTCTTGATCTCCATGTCCTGTCTGTGTCTGTGTAGCTGTGTTAACATTGATCTCAATTGTCCTGTCTTACCATGTCTGTCTGTGCTGTAGCTAGGTTAACATTGATCTCCATTGTCCTGTCTTACCATGTCTGTCTGTGCTGTAGCTATGTTAACATTGATCTCAATTGTCCTGTCTTACCATGTCTGTCTGTGCTGTAGCTGTGTTAACATTGATCTCCATTGTCCTGTCTTACCATGTCTGTCTGTGCTGTAGCTATGTTACCATTGATCTCCATTGTCCTGTCTTACCATGTCTTACCATGTCTGTGCTGTAGCTATGTTACCATTGATCTCCATTGTCCTGTCTTACCATGTCTGTCTAGGCTGTAGCTATGTTACCATTGATCTCCATTGTCCTGTCTTACCATGTCTCTGTGCTGTAGCTAGGTTACCATTGATCTCCATTGTCCTGTCCCATGTCTTACCATGTCTGTCTGTCCTGCTGTAGCTGTAGCTATGTTAACATTGATCTCCATTGTCCTGTCTTACCATGTCTCTGTCTGGGCTGTAGATCTATGTTGTCATATGATCTCCATTGTCCTGTCTTACCATGTCTGTCTGTGCTGTAGCTATGTTACCATTGATTTCCATTGCCCTGTCTTACCATGTCTGTCTAGGCTGTAGCTATGTTACATTGATCTGCATTGTCCTGTCTTACCATGTCTGTCTGGGCTGTAGCTAGGTTACCATTGATTTCCATTGCCCTGTCTTACCATGTCTGTCTGGGCTGTAGCTATGTTACCATTGATTTCCATTGCCCTGTCTTACCATGTCTGTCTGGGCTGTAGCTAGGTTAACATTGATCTCATTGTCCTGTCTTACCATGTCTGTCTGTGTTGTAGCTAGGTTAACATTGATCCTGCTTGTCCTCTCTGGGCTGCCTATGTATCCTGTAGGTCAGTGGTCATTGATTTTGCCTGTCCTGTCTGGCCATGTCTGTCTGTTCTGTAACCATATAATACATAGATCTCTCCTCTCCTGTTCCGTCCATCCTGTCTTGCTGCTCTGTGTACATGTATCTCTGTCCTTCCTGACCGTGTCTGCCTATCCTGTAGCCTTGTGGACATAGATATCTCCTATTCTGTCTGACTGTATTTATATATCTTGTAGTCTGTGGATAAAGATCCATATCCATGTCTGTTTGCCCATTAGCTCTGTGGACATAGATCTCTCCTGTCCTGTCTGTTATGTCTCTACTGGTAGCTCTATGAACACAGATCTCCCAGTCCTGTCTGTTCATGTCTGTCTATCTGTAGCTATATGAACATTGATCTTTTTTTTATCCAGTCTGGCCGTGTCTGTATAATCTGCATCGTTTTATGGATATATTCCTCTGCCTCATCTATCCTTGTCAGTGTCTTTTTCGTAACTCATTTCCATTGCTTTGTCAGCATCGTTCTCTCCGGACCTGCCCAGCTATGTCAGTATCTTTCCTGAATAGATTTCAGTAGTTCTTTTTTGCTCCACTTTCAATCCTCCCTCATCTTTTTCCTCTTTTTCTTTTCATTGAAGTGAAGGAGCTACATGTATCTACACTTGATCACACCAAGATTCATGCTACATAGGTTTGTGTAAATTAAAGAACATGGATATCTTTTCACAGCAATGCATTTTTTTGTGTCCACATAATTTTCTACATCGATTCTATGAAGAGTACATAGTATTTCTCTCTTTAATTGAAAAGTCATGGTAATTTTTGGCAAGTGAATATTTTTTATATAGGAACTTGAAGAATTCATGCAGCAGGAAGGAAATACATTTAATGTGAACTATTTTTGTTGATGATCGTTGTCTGTGTATGAACACCTGCGCACTCATGTGCATGTACACAGGCATGTACACACGCATGCACACACGCACGCACGCGCACAAACACACACACACACACACACACACACACACACACACACACACACACACACAAGTAGAATTGCATAGAAACAAAAACTCTGAAAAAGAAAAAAAGAAAAAGAGGAGGAAGCTAAAGAGGAAGCAACTTTTGTATCCCATTCAGGCAACTTGGCGTCAGGCTTATGTTCAGAGCCTACCAGTTTGCGGTCTTCTTCTGGCCCATCTCCTATGGCGACCATGCACGCTATGACCATGAGTTACACCGCCCGCAACACCGTCGCCATGGGTGGAGCAAAGTGAGCATTTCTCTCTCTCTCTCTCTCTCTCTCTCTCTCTCTCTCTTGTCTCTCTCTCTCTCCATCTCTGGCTCCTCTCTTGTCTCCATCCTGGCTCCTCTGTGATATAGGCTTAAAAATGTCACCATTGAACACCACCAAAGTCTCTCCTCCAGCGAGGAACCCTACAGTGGCCTGATACTGTGTTCTACTGACTCTGGGACTGCAGAAGAACAGAATCTGGGTGTGGCTGAGCATGTGGAAGCCAGGAGTGGAATAGCATCAATAACAGTCAACATGTCCTGTCAGTGATGGGAGAGTCTGGATAGGTAAACAAGATGGTTTTAGTGACTATAAAGTGGTATGACTTACAAACACAGGTATTTATTGTGAACAGTTGTATAAACCTGTCAAAACAGAGAGGTGTATTGCTTAAAGAGATATAAACTGTGCAGATGGATTTTTTTTTTTTATTGTGAAAAGTGATGTGCCTATGATAACATAAAAGTATAATTGTGGAATGTGCTGTATCTGTAATAGCAGTGTAACTTATGACAGTTGAAAGGTTTGGTTGTGTAAAGTAGTATATCTGTGACAAAAGAAAAGCTTGATTTTGTAAAGTGATGTACATTTAACGACAGAAGAGTTTGATTTTGTTACATGGTGTAACTATGACAACAGAAAGATAACATTGTGTAGAGTGGTGTAACCTGTGAAACAGGAAAGTTTGCTCATGTGTTATCTGTCACGACAGAAATGTTTGATTGTGTGTAGAGTATGGTAAACCTGTGACATCAGAAAGGTTTAACTGTGTACGATGGTGTAACCTGTGACAACACAAAGTTATAAGTTTGTCAAATTGTTCAACCCATGACGACAGAAAGGTTTCATTTTGTAAAATGATATTTTAGTAAGTTTTAAAGAATTATTTATCAAGTTACCCCTTTAGTGGTAAGGAACAGGTAACCTGAAAATTAATCTGTGAAAACTGCTCCAAAGCACAGTACATAAGCAGTAAGCAAAGAGCTGTTTATGTTAACTGCAGTCAAGAGACTCAATGGCGAAATGAAAACAATTGAATATAAAAGTTGACAGACTTAAACAACTTTACTAAATATGCTAGATTTACTCAGATTCGAGTTACAACATTTTACCACTGGAAAGTTATTTGTAAAAATATGAAAATGTTCAACAAATATGTATATTTGTTATGTAAATCCAGAACTTCATGCTGTGAACGAATTTCTTGTAGATCCAATGAATGTGTTTTGAGAAGGGACATTGCTGCTTTTGCCAAATGCAGTCACAGTTGATTTCATCAAACAGACAGATATATAAAGAGCATTTGTATCTAAATGATACATCTTTAAGATTCAAACAGGAGGTGTCTCTAAAACTTCTTTTAACATTGGAAATGTTTTGTTATATTTTTCGAACACATTCATATCATGCTTCCTCCAAAACATTTTTTGTATTGTTTGACTAATCAGAAATATTCAAACTGTTTCAACATAGTTTAGATTAGTCCTTTTTAACAGCATACGGCTTTAAACAAAAAGTTGTTCACTGTATGTAAATGGTAAAGTGTACCTTGTTTGAAGTAGAGGATGAGTCTCCAGACAGAATCCTGCTAGTCAGATTTGTCATCCCAGTGTGTGTGTGTGTGTGTGTGTGTGTGTGTGTGTTTCATTATTATCACTAATGTTCTTGAATCTACATAGTTCTGACTTTTACACCATTCCCTCGCACTGGTTGTCTCATTTTCAGTTTGCTTTCATGTTATGAGAGCACATTTACATTGAATTGAACTCTGAAAGAAAGCTAGATTGGAAGTTTGTTAAAGTTTGAGAGCATATTTACATGGATTTGAACTATGAAAGAAAGCTAGATTAGAAGTTTGTGTAAAGTTTGAGAGCATATTTACATAGATTTTGAACTATGAAAGAAAGCTAGATTAGAAGTTTGTGTAAAGTTTGAGAGCATATTTACATGGATTTTGAAACTATGAAAGAACACATAGATTAGAAGTTTGTTTTTAAAGTTTGAGAGCATATTTACATCGATTTTGAACTATGAAAGAACGTTAGATTAGAAGTTTGTTTAAAGTTTGAGATGAATTGTGCGTTACTCACCTTACACGTTGCACTTCTTATCTGTTATTTTGTTCTCTCACTCTCGGATTCACAGTAAAGGCTGGTTGTATTTTATTTTTAGATGCTTTTCTTTTCTCTCTTTTTTTTTTTTTTTTTTTTTTTTTTTTTTTTTTTTATATACATTTTTTGTTTCTTTGATTCACATTGCAGATCTACAGTAAATTAGTAAGTAACTTTGGTCACAAGGATGTGAAAATTAATTCTACCTGGTGGAAAATGTGTGTGTGTGTGTGTGTGTGTGTGTGTGTGTGTGTGTGTGTGTGTGTGTGTGTGTGTGTGTGTGTGTGTGATATGGGGGAGGTAGGGGATGGGGGGTGGGTGATATTGAAAGTAGGGGTGGAGGTAGGAGCAAGATGCATGGAAGGCAAGAGACATATATTTCTACTTTGGATTTGGGTGAATCTTTTCTCTTTTCTGTAACTTGACATTTCTTGTGTGATTCTGTCATATGTCACTGGTAGTGGTAGGAGGTCTTAAGCTTTTAAAAAACTGCTGTAGGTTTTCTTTATTTCTGTAGCACATATCCCCCTGCCCCTCTCCGCCTCCTTCTCTCTGTCTGTCTCCATCCTTGTCTCTCTTTGTATCATTCTGTAGTTTCGTTTGTGTATCTCTCTCTCTCTCTCTCTCTCTCTCTCTCTCTCTCTCTCTCTCACTCTCTCTCTCTCTCTCTCTCTCTGTCTGTCTGCACAGTAACTTGCTCAGTAACTTGAAATTTTTTTGTTTGTGTTTTTGAAATAACTTGTTTCTTCATAACAAGGTAGCATATCCCAGAATTCACCTCTTCTAATAGCGGAGAGCTGTAGAAGAGAAATGGATAATGTTGGTAGGTAGATTGCAGACTTCTCGTGAATCTGGAATCACGAGTCTGGAATCTTGTCAGCTGCCTAGTCTTGCCTGTATGTTATGAAATCTTGCTTGTAACTGTGTAATGAAAACGTGCATATACCTTGATTGTAAAGGTCAATTTATTTACTTTGTTACTATGCTAGTCGCTGTTCTTCATTCTCTCTCTCTCTCTCTCTCTCTCTCTCTCTCTCTCTCTCTCTCTCTTCTCTTCCCTCCCACTCTCTCCTGTGTGTCTGTCTATCTCTCTCTTAATCTCTATCCCCCCCCCCCCCCCCCCCTTTTCTCTCTCTTTTCTACACCTCCCACTTTCTTGTTTCTTGGTGTCAAGCTACATTTCTTTCTTTTTTTTTCTTTTTACCTTTTTCTCCATTATCTCTCATGCTTTGCATATCTTTTTTTGTCTCTGTTTGATTACACACTTCCTAACATGTGTGTTTCTTTGTTTCAAAACTGTTTTTGAAAGACAAATTTGAGAATTTTGTAACAAGGATGAATGTGTTCCAATAAGATTTTTTTTAAAAAGCACAAAAAACCAACAACAACAACCATGAACTTGTTTTTGTCTCAACTGTTGTAAGTCTGTATTATGCACAGATAAAGGACAGAATGAACAGCGAAACAGACCATTCAATCTGTATATGCAGACAGAGGAAAGACAGGGAGAAAATATGTGGTTCCCAGAATGGTGGGAAAAGATAATGACGCACACATGTGTGTGTGTGTGTGTGTGTGTGTGTGTGTGTGTGTGTGTGTGTGTGTGTGTGTGTGTGTGTGTGTGTGTGTGTGTGTGTGTGTGTGTGTGTGTGTGTGTGTGTGTGTGTGTGTGTGTGTGTTTCAGATAATATAATGACAACCAAAGATATCTGTACAATACTATGTTTGCATTAGATGTAATTTTTTTTGAAAGCCACATCTGTAGAATACTATGCTATGCCTGAAATAAAAGTGTATACCTTCCACCCTATCTCCCCTTCTCTATTTCCAATACAATTAAATGTTCAATGAACACAATTAAGCAATTTAATACCAAGAAAATTGGCAGTTTGGTTTTAAGGTTTAAGTGCATGCAAATCCAAACTTAGCTTTGTCTGTACATAATGAAGGGGGATGGGAATATCTAATAAAGAGAGTATGTATTAGTGATTATGCCAGTAAGCATGCGAGTTTATGACTTTGTTGTTCAAAATCTTAGCCATAGATGCAATTTGTTTTTTTTTTTTTTAAACAACTACACACACAAACATACACACACACACACACACACACACACACACACACACACACACACACACACACACACACACACACACACACACACACACACACACACACACACACACACACATACACAGCCAGACACCGAGACACACAGACTCACACATACGCATGCATGCATACGCACACACATGCACACACACACACACACACACACACACACACACACACACACACACACACACACACACACACACACACACACACACACACACACACACACACACACACACACACACACACACACACACACACACACAACATCATATCACTCTCTCTCTTTCTGTGATCAGACCCCCCCTACCTTCTCTGTCCCTAAAAGAGATGAATGAAGGATGAAAGAAATAAGACTTACTGATATGGTTTACTACTAGAGTGGTTGTGTGTGTGTGTGTGTGTGTGTGTGTGTGTGTGTTTGATTTTGAGTTCTAACAAAGTAATGCAGTAAAGTGCTGTTATATTAACAAATTTTCATTATTGTGTCATTAACAATTTGTCATTTTGTTCTGGATTTCAATTTCTGTTTTGGATGGCATGTAAAATCTCTCTCTCTCTCTCTCTCTCTCTCTCTCTCTCTCTTCTCTCTCTCTCTCTCTCTCTGTCTCTCTGTCTGTGTGTGTGTGTGTGTGTGTGTGTGTGTGTGTGTGTGTGTGTGAGAGAGAGAGAGAGAGAGAGAGAGAGAGAGAGAAGTACAAAATGTATTTATTTTGCTCATAAAAGTACACTTTCTTGGAACTAATTCAAGGAGGAGTCGTAAGATGTGTCTTCAGTTAAGAAAATGTTTATGTAAAATACTATTTCATGTCATGTGGCGCTTCATTTTCCTGCCACCAAATAAAACAGTATCATATTTTTTGTGCATGAGAAATCAAAATACAGTAAAATGGTAACTGCTGACGTACAGCCACAATGGAGGAAAAAAAATCAATGATTTTATTGTACAGTTCTCTTATATGATTGATTTGGGCAGTGTGTATCTGTGTAAAGAAATCATTTTCGTAGTTCAATGGAATCTCTTCTCAAAGACCTTCAGGAAGCATTTAAAATTTTGTTTTTACATAGTCAGCAGTATTGAAAGGCAAATCCAGTGCAGACAAAGAGGAACATGGTCACCCAGAAGACAAATTTAAAGTCATTGAAGGGCCGTCTTAACCAGAGAGATCCTTTTTGTTGGAGAGCATCCTGATTAAGAATGAAGGAGGGGGGGGGGGGGGGGGGGGGGGGGGGGGGGGGGGGGGGGAGTATGTAAATCAAGTGGTTAAAGTGTTGGGATGTGGAACTGACAGTCATGACTTCAAGCCACATGTGTCATCAGATTTGTACAGCCTGTAAACCCTCTCTGTCCACCCAGCAGTAAGCAGGTGCCTGCTACAGTTCAGGAAAGGTTAAGGGGGTTAAAGCAGCAATAGAAGACAGTTAACTGGACTGTGCCTCCAATAATGCACGTTTCACTGCGCTAACGGGCATTTGGCTGTGGGATTGTAACCTTTAATGTGTAAGGAGAGGTTTCACAGTATCTTTTGAAATGTGCATTTTGTTTCTTCCATATCTAATTGGTCATTTTTGCACTTTCTTTGGGTTAAGCTGGAAACTCTGGCATCCATTTTTTTTTGTAATTCCTAGAGGAGGGGGCAGGGATGTATGTATGCGTGTGGATTTTTCACAGAAGGGGAAGGTGTGGTTGGTAGTTGGAATGGGAGTAGTATGTAGTATTACTTGCAAAGTTTAAAGCTACATTGTCCATTACAATTTCTATTCACGTCATATGAAGACTAACAAAAACGCCGCAGGAGGCATGGAGCATGAAAAGTAAGGGGAGGGAGGGGGGAAGTAAGGAGAAAATGCTGCATTTTTTGTGACTCAATTGTAAGAGGCTTTTCCTGTCCTCTTCTTAGCCGTGCTGATGCATGCACATGTGTGAGGACTGAAGGGTGTGTGACAGGTCTATAGAGAGAGGTGAGGGAAGAGAAAAGGGATCTTCAGTCAATATGAGAGGTGTTTTGTTTATCTAATATCTGTATTTTGGGGTTTGTCGGTTTGTGTTATAGCAGTTGGTGTTATCATGAATATATGTGAATGTAAAAAGTGAATAAAAACACCTAAGAGAAAAAAAGGATGTTTTACGATTTGTTTGGTTTTTTTTTTTGGTGGCTGGGTAAATTGATTTTCTGCTTTTACGTAGTAACCAAACAGTTACTGGTAAATGTGATGATCTGTTGCAAAATGAGTCTGAGGTTATCATTTGTGCTTTTTTTTTGTACATTGTCTTCAAGTGTTTTTAAATCCTGTGGCTAATTCTGGTAATTACTTTCTGATCATTTAAATAGTGCCAGAGCTAAAGTCTGTTTTATGTTTTACATTTCTATGGAAAGTGTGTAACAGCTGCTTAAAAAAATACAATCCATAGCATACAGAAATAATGTATGACACCAGTATTTTTATTTTCATTTCCTTAAGAAGCTGCTTCAAGTTGAGGTCTGGGGGATAGATTCACTCTGAGACTATGATGAGATTTGATCAGATCACCTTCAGGGGGCTGGAATAGCCTAGTGGTAGAGTGCTGGACTCGTAATTTTGGTGATCCTGGGGTTGTGGGTTCGAATCTCTGCCTGGCCGTTTTAGTACAGGGGGATTTTTTCATTTGGAGATAAAATTGATTCTGACTCCATTTCACATACAGTCCTTTGAATAAAACTATAAACCAAGGTTCTGTGTGTGAACGCACGTATAACATCTTGCACACACATAAAATCCCATCAACAGCTTTTGGAAGAGAAGGCCAGTACGGCCATTTTATGGATGAAACGTTACACATAGCGTGCGCCTTTCCTGAAGTTGGAGTATGGCTGCCATAATGGTGGGATAAAAAATGGTCATACACACAAAACTCCACTCTTTTTGTTGGGTAGATGGGATAAATCCTTGCCTGTCTATGCAGGGAGTAGTATCCGCAGCCTGTGTATGCGGGAAAAAAAATCACCTTCAGCATTTTTCATCTTGTCTATTGTCATGGCAGTGTGAATGAGGAGAAGGGTGTAGAGCATGGGGATGGAGAGAACAGTCTGGGTTTTTTTTTTTTTTTTTTTTCAGGAGCAAAGAGTAAAGTAATCCTATAAAAATGAAGACACTCCTTCTGTCCTTGGTAGTATCATAAAGAACAAAATTTGAAAAGTAACGGTTTTTAGTCATTTCCATATGACTGTGTGTTTCAAGTTCTTGTTGGGAACAGAAGAAAAAATGGATTGTTTCACATGATGTCTTTGATGTCGAGGCTCACGGACAGAAAAACATGTGTATTCAAGAAGTTTACTCAGTTTTGTATTATGTATTTGTGTGGATCTCAGACTGCAGTCAGTAAAGAGTGAACCTTTACTAAGCGATATTCAAGGGCAGATTTTGACCAGAAAAAGGTCATGTAGTGATCATCTCTTTATTCACAAAAAAAGGTTATTAAGTGAATTAAGTAAAGTTGTAAAAATGGCCTTGTTTCTCTTCTCATAATACTGTCATCATTATCATCATTGTCATTGTTATGCTGATCTCCATTATTTGTCTCATCATCATCATCATCATCATCATCATCATCATCATCATCTCTCAATAAGAATCAACATCTTCATTGTATTACACTGGGTTCCCTCATTCTTATCATCATTATTCTCTTCCAGTCATCATTTTTCATTATTGTCATCCTCATATCATCAAAACCATCAACATCAGTCCTCGCCATCCTCATAGTCAACAACATCACAGTCATCGTCATTATCGCTATCATCATTAAACAACTGTTTTGTGGTTGACAGCATGTGACAGGGTCAACAAGCATGACTCGCATCCAGCAGACAGTGTCAACGTATTTCCGCTTCTCTCTGATGGACCTGCTGAACAAGATGGTGGCTGGAACACCACACTTCGTCAGGTCAGCCCACCTCCAGGACCAGCCTGATGCTGATGAGTGACATGTTGTTGTATCCAAGATAGGCAGTAACAAATGGCATTCGCAGCAACCAGCCAAAGGTGCACTGGTTGTAGGAGTGGAATAACAGAGTTAAAAACATTGGCACTTTAAAAATGCAGATCCAATAGGAGCATGACTTTTTCAACTTCTTTGTTTGGAAATAAAGTCAAACTTTCATAAATCTACCTCATGAAAAAGGCAAAAAAGCATGAAAAGATAGATGGGCAAAATATCAAACCAAAATATGGTTTGTATAAGACTTTTCTTTTGTTTGTTTAACGATGAAAAAAAAAGTGTAAACACTTGTACATAATCAAAAAAGTTCAGTCAAGGACTTCTGATTTGCTGGTTTTAACAACACAAAAATGCATCAAATCTTGTAATTTCTAGCTACAAAAAGTCCATAAAAGTTGTATCTTTTATTGTTTGTTTTGATTACACAGAAATGTATGAATCTCTGATTTCCAGGTGCATCAAACCAAATGATATAAAGGAGCCAGGCAACTTTGACTCGGAGCGAGTTCAGATTCAGCTGCATTACACAGGGGTTTTGGAGACGACACGCATCAGGAGACAAGGCTATTCCCACAGAATTCCTTTTTCCGACTTCCTCAAGAGGTTGTTAGAAGTTATCTGTCCTCATTTTTTTTTTTCTCTGTCTCCTTTTCTATGCCCTCCAAACCACCCCCCAATCTTTCGGGCTCACTGGCATTCAGCATCATCCACATCCAGGTTAGTGTTGCTTCAGTTCCTGCACCAGTAGTTCTCAATAGTCTATGGTAGTTCTCAATAGTCTATAGTAGATCTCAGTAGTCTACAGTGATGCATCCCATGAAAGACCCTCCAAGTAAATGACTCCCTCCCTTTGAAAAACCAATTTTCATGCAACAGACATCTTGTCTTTCAGTGTTACGTCAACTAAAATAGTGGCCATTTACTGCTACCTAGGTGGCATTTGTGCAGAATACTTCCACTCACCGTAATATTCCATCGCCAAAACTGAAGAAATCCGAGATTCTTGTAGAAAGATTCAGGACACGAAAAGGAAAGCCTTTTTTTCCTTATCTACGTAAAGTAGTTTTCAACTGCACGACCTTTATCTGATGACCTTTTTTCCAATGCGCATGTGCATAAGTGGTGTGTGTGTGTGTGTGTGTGTGTGTGTGTGTGTGTGTGTGTGTGTGTGTGTGTGTGTGTTAGTACGAGTTTAATTCCACAAGTGATACAAAAAGAGGCAATGTCTACTCTTTTTTTTTAAATGGACCATCAAGTTGTTTTAGATAGTGTTCTGACGTGAATTCTTTCGGAACGCATACAGTAAATCCTTGCTGTTGTCAGACTGACAGTTCACCTCTCTTCAAATCCTTCATTGACAGAACGAACAGGAACCAGCAATAAGGAACAATGTCTCACACACACACACACACACACACACACACACACACACACACACACACACCACACCGACAATTCAGGTGTTAATTTATTCAACCCTTGATTCTCATTTCATTGCTTTTCTTTTCTTTTTCATGGAGACTTCGGAAAAAATCTGAGGACCTTCAAGTATTTTTCAAATCTTTTTGAGAAGGTTGTGAAGCATTTATAATTAATTTTCTGAGAATTTTTATCGCTACGTTTTTGTTTGGAATACAATATTCATAAAAGATCTTTATTTCTCTCTCTCTCTCTCTCTCCTCTCTCTCTCTCTCTCTCTCTCTCTCTCTCTCTCTCTCTCTCTCTCTCTCTCTCTCTCTCTCTGCAACGCAGTACACTTTATACCGCGCATGCATAATTTCTAGATGTTTATTACCTATGAATTGCAGAGGGTTCTTCATTTCATGTAACCAGGTCATAATCTGCCCCTAAAATGCATTTCTAGATACTTTATCTTTTCCATGGGCTTCTGCTGCTGTTTTTTATGGTCTCTTCTCTTTATGAACTATGAACCACAACATAAGATGAGATGTGAAAATGAAACGGGGGCGGGGGGAGGGGGGGGGGGGGGGGGGTGTAGGCTGGGATATCTGGATTACCATATCAGAATCAATACGGATACACTAAGTGTACCTTTAGTCTCCAACAACAAATAAAAATGTTGGTGGCATTCAGATCTGGAAATAAAGGTTTTGGCTAGGAACAGTACACATCTTTTCTAATTATAAACAGGAACGGCATACATTTATTCAAATCTAGACTATAGTAACCTGCTTAATGTCTGCAACATAGGTAAAATTCAGGAGTGTTAATTTCTTTCAAAAGCAGGTATGCTGTGTAACCGAGGAGTCTGAACACTAACTCATTTCAAGGTGAACGCCAACACATTTACTTACAAGTTGTTTTGAAAGGCGAAAATAATCCAAACTATGTTGTTTCTTGTATAAACCTTCCTCAGATTGTCAGCTCTTTCTCTAAGCGCAGTGCTCTATTTACCTCAATCATGTCAAAAGTTCCCATGATTTCAACGTTTGTTTCTTTGCATGTTCGTTTCGGATTTTTTTTTTTCGTGATTTTAGTCTAATGACTACATTTTAATAGCTATGGCTTCCTATTAAAATGACAATTCTACCCCCTAGCCCTTAAGGATACCCATTTTTTACCATTGTCCCTCCAACATCCACCTTTCCACAACTGTAACGTTCCCTCTCCCCTCGCAATTTCTTCCCTCCTCTACTTCACCTTCTGTCAATCGCATTCCAAAGGCCCTTTGCCGGTGAGTTCCATTTGGGGATACGGTCCGTTACCTTCCATTTGGGGTTACGGTCCCGCTGCACAACACTGCTAGTCGTAGCCAGCTAGTATGCGGCGCTGGGTGGTCAATTTATGACACCGGTGACTGACCTGCTCCTCTCTCCACTACTTTCCTTGCCACTTGACACGCAGTTGCGCCCGGCCTCACCACATGCGCGTGTCAAAGGAACAACCATTCTCGAAGACATCACCGACGACGAAAGTGTCACGGATTCGAACCGCGATCCCTTTGAGAATATTCCAGGCCTCAAACGGTTCCAGTTGAGTGGAGCACGTGTGGGTCTCAGCAAGGTATGACGAGGCAGGGAACCTACATCACAGTTATGGGGGCACGCCAGGGGCCTTGCTTCTGAAAGAAACTGGAGAGGTGCGCACGTAAATAAGATTGTCACAGCGTACACCTCACACAAAGAGGCCGCTGCCTTTGGCTCTCAGTCCCGTGACAGCATGTTCCCACTCTCTGACACAGCTGCAAGACGGGACGACCACCTGGCAGCCCTTCAAATACGGATTGGGGCTGCTGCACACGCTCTGTGTGTGGCCCTGACTAAGCTGAACGAGGAAATAGTGGCAAGCGTATCAGCCCAGCTCACTGACGTCTTTCTCTCCAGCTTGTGGACCCTTAGTGACTGGAAACAGCACCTATGCGACTCCACCGGGCCATGTCCTCAGAGTGGAACAGGGAATGGGCGTGGTTGATAAGATTCCACCGTCAGTCACTGCTCTCTTCGATGGTGAGGTCAATGCCGTGATCCACGCCGTCAAACAGTGACGGGAGGCTGGAGGACTGTTCAGAACCATCCCTGTACACCAGCCTCCGAAGGGATCCGGTGACTTACGCTCCTCCTTCCGACGCGACAAACCTCCTCCCAGAAAAGAAGCTTTCCCCAGGAGGACAGAGCCCAGCTGGATGACAGACAGCCCTTTCGAGCGCAGCCCTACAGGTCAACACAAGGCAGGACCGGCTATGGAAGAGAAAGGGGAGGTGCCCATAGAACCGCCTCCCGAAAGAAGTTTGCCCTCAGATCAGCATGGTTGCACTCCAGCATAGCAGGACGCTTGTCCCTGAATACAGCAGCATGGGCCGAAATCCCAGCCAGCCACTACGTCCTTCAGGTAGTCCGCGGCCATCAGCTGGACTTCATTTCCAAACCTCCCCATATGTTACCCAGGGAAGCCCAACGTATGGAGACCAAACTTTCGTTTGCACACTCACGGCTGATGAATGCAGAAATCAAAGATTTTCTTCTCAAGGGAGCAATCGAAAGAGTACACAGGGGCGTAGAGTTTCACAGCCGTATGTTCCTTGTGCCAAAAAACTAGGGGGGGGGGGGGGGGGAGGGGACTGCGTCCCGCTATAAATCTCAAGCCTTTCAACAAGTTTATAAAGGCCCGCAGTTTCTCCATGACCATTTTGAAGGACAAACAGCACCTCATCCAACACGACGACTGGTCTGTGTGTTTGGATATGAAGGACGCTTACTTTCACGTGCCTATACACAGGAGAGACAGAAAGTTTTTTGCAGTTCTTATGGCGGGGCCGGACCTACAGGTGCACGCCTCTTCGATTCGGCCTGTCGCCCAGCCCATACTCACGCGGGTGACAAGACCAGTCGTCCACGGTCTTCGTGCACGGGGGAGTTACACAACGGCTGCCTACCTGGGTAGTGCCGACTGAAGAGCTGCCAGCTGGCGCTTCATTCAGTCGTTTCCCGTGTCATCCAGTCAGTATCGTTCAATATCGATCACTCATTTTCCTTACTTCCTTCATTCTTTCCATTTCTCACTCAGGGTGCATGCTATGTGTAACGTGTCATCCATACCAACGGCCAAACTGGCCTACTCTTCCGAATGTTGGGGAAACGGAGTCAGAACCAATGTTAACTCCGAGGGAAAAATCCCCCTGTACCGAAACGCCCCGGCGGAGGTTCGAACCCGCAACCCCAGGATCACCAAGATTACGAGTCAGCGCTCTACCCCGTTACAAGCCATCATGAATGGCGCCAGCTGGTCACAGCGGGACACACCCTTTAGACACTACGTCAGAACTTGGCCGCCAGAAACTGTTTCACGGGTGGACTCAAAACTGATTCGGGAGGCTGTTGTCCCTACCGAGTGATGGCCTGTTGATCATCTTTAGTGTACATGTTGTTTCATTGCCCTGACCTGTGAGTACATAGAATGCATGTATGTGTGAGTTTTCGTACTAATATTTTGTCTAATATATTAATGAATGTATATAAAATCTGTACGTATGCCCTATCGACCCAGAGTTTTGGTTCACATAGTTTCCCCGGATTTTCAGTCTGGTTATTATTCTTGAATTTCAAAAAGCGACCCAACTCAAGAGAAGATGATGAGTTTCATGTCCTCACAGCCTACGCTTTTAGGGACAAATTTTCGTTGTCTTAGCAAGACATTGTTGGCTGGCAGGTTTGGTCGAAGCTGGTGTTTGCGGCCGGGCGGAGTGACTCGGGGCAGACGGTGTCGTCAGGCGGGAGCCTAGGTGAAGGTGAAGTCTTTAGAACCGCCGAGCGGTCGTCTGAAGGTTATAGTTCAGTTGCAGTTGATATTGTTGTTGGTGTCGTCGTGCTCATGGCGGTTCCTCCAAGGCCGTCGTCAGGGCCACTGGGCGGCCGTCTTCATGCTGAGTGGCGACGGTCCTGTGCTGCGTGAGGCCGACTCGGGAGACATACGATGCACATGTCGCCGAGCTGCTGCACGTGTTCCATGCTCACTCTGCCCCCACGGGTGGCGCCCCGCCCTCCCCCTCACCATCGTTACATTCTAAAATTTATATCGTTACATTCTAAAATTTATCAATTATATCCCTCACCCCTCTTTGCACCATTATGATGTAATGTGTTGTGTACAATTTCTCAATTATTTCCTGATTACAGTCAAGAAATCACGCGCATACGAGCAAATTGACGCATGCGCGCAGATGTCTGCGCCCGTGTGTGTGCGCGCGTGTGCGTGCGTGCGTGCGCGCGCGCGCGCGCGTGTCAAGAGGCAACCCACCGGAGGAGACACTGCACTGCTGCCGAGTCACTTCGGGTGTGTTCAGTGGCGCCTGTTCTGATCTAACATACGCAGACACCACCTACTAAGCCCCCTACTGACGACAATAATTGCTTAGTCGCGGAGCCGGCGTGAGTGAGCTCTCCCTCCGGAGGGCGCCACCACGTCCGTCCAACGACAGCCCCCATGGACTCGCCGATACCGGTGACCCCCGACGGAACCAACCAAAGGCCACAGACGTGGAGAGGACATCGAAAACTGAGGTCACCATGAGAGCAGGGCATGAAGGGCCACAGAATTTGAGACTTTTTTTTTATGCTGATCGATGAGAATGAGATGATGATGATTAAGATGATGCTACGGATTTCCATTTCGGTCTGAGACTACATGACAGGGCTGTACTCTACGCTTCCTTTCATAATATATCCCGGCGTCACCAGGCCCGAGAGATACAGACACCTGCAGTGTTGGTCAGGAAATTTGAGCAACACTCTCAGAAACGCATCCATTAAGTGGATGAAACTCGACTGTGTGGTCCCCAGTCTTCCCAACTGAGTCCGCAGCAAACTCAACTCTGGTANTCTACGCTCCTTTCATAATATATCCCGGCGTCAACCAGCCCGAGAGATACAGACACCTGCAGTGGTGGTCGGAAATTTGAGCAACACTCTCAGAAAACGCATCCATTAAGTGGATGAAACTCGACTGTGTGGTCCCAGTCTTCCCAACTGAGTCCGCAGCAAACTCAACTCTGGGTAGGAGCCGGTCGGGGCGAAAAACCCACATGCACCCACTCCGCTCATTCCGACACCCTGTCCACAGCCACAGCCCGGTCGGACCCGCTGCAGCCCCAGCACCGGCAATCCACAGGAGCAGTCAATGTCCAGTTGTCAAGAGGCAACCCACTGGAGGAGACACTCCACTGCTGCTGAGTCACTTCGGTTGTGTTCAGTGGTGCCTGCTCTGATCTAACCTACGCAGGACATCACCTACTAAGCCCCCTACTGACGACAATAATTGCTTAGTTGCGGAGCTGGCATGAATGAGCTCTCCCACCGGAGGGCGCTACTGCATCCGTCCAACGACAGCCCCCCCTATGGACTCACCGATACTGGTGACCCCGATGGAACCAAACCAAGGCCACAGATGTGGAGAGGACATCGAAATTGAGGTCACCATGAGAGCAGGGCATGAAGGGCCACAGAATTTGAGACTTTTTTTTTATGCTGATCGATGAGAATGAGGATGATTAAGATGATGCTATGGATTTCCATTTCGGTCTGAGACTACATGACAGGGCTGTACTCTACGCTTCCTTTCATAATATATCCTGGTGTCAACCAGGCCCGAGAGATACAGGCACCTGCAGTGTTGGTCAAGAAATTTGAGCAACACTCTCAGAAACGCATCCATTAAGTGGATGAAACTCAACTATGTGGTCCCAGTCTTCCCAACTGAGTCTGCAGCAGACTCAACTCTGGGTAGGAGCCGGTCGGGGCAGAAAAACCCACATGACTCTGATGGGATTCGAACCCACGACCACCCAGCCGGGAGTCCGTGACGCTAACACTTTCGCCATGGCAGCTGGTATTATTATTATTACTTTGTTTTTTAATAGATTTTTCTCTTCAGTGGAGGGGAGCACTAAGCACTAACCATAAACTCATGACTCCAAAGGTGGATTTAGAAATAATGCACTAATGTAGCAATATTCAGAAAAAAAAGAAGACTAGAAATAGAGTATTTACATTGATTGTATGCAGAATGTCAGTTTTTCAGGAGGAGGGATCACGTGTGAAAAAGAGACTGCACCACATCTTCTACGTGGCCTCCATTTGTAGTTCAAACTATACGTATTGGGTTAGTCCTTGGGAGGCATTAGAACAATAGAAAGAACAAAACTGATCGTGTCATAATCCATCTGAATTTGCAAAGATTTTAATTCAAGAAAGAAAAATGGAAGACTGGATTTAAGGAAAAGAAAAAAAAGGGGGGGGAGGGGGAGGGGGTGGGCGTGGAGGATACATGTGTTCCTGGCTGTGTTGGCATTGGGAGATTTATAAAATACAGAAAACATTCTGCAGGACAGTCGGTTGTAGTATATATCACCTCTCATTAATGACCTCCAAAACCATCCAAATCTGGGTCTTTTAGTAAGAGAGAGATTATAGTGGGAGAAAAATCTGAATAAGACACAGGAACCCCCCCCCCCCCCCAAAAAGAGCTCCAGAAAAAGAAATCCTAAACAGGAAGGGAGTCTTAGACTAGCCAGTCTTTTGTTGGAAGTTTACTTGTTTTTTTTTTTTTTTTTTTTTGTTTTGTTTTTGTACAAGCAATTCTCTCCAGCACTCCACCAACCTTCCCTTCCTATTCCTTCCTTGTCTTATCCATTTTTTTTTTTTTTTTTGGGTCTAGTTTCCATAATTTGTACTGAGATGATAGTGGAGGTCAAAGCTGTGAATTACTTTTTGGAAAAACACCCTGAAAGTTCAATCATTTTCTTCTTCTTTTTTTTTTTTTAAACTAGACTTTTTTTTAAACACCTTGAAGGTTCAATCATTTCTTCTTTTTGTTTAAAACCAGACTTTTGGAAAGCGCCCCCTGAAGATTTTAGTATTTCTTATTTTTCGTTTAAAACCAGACTTTTTTTTTTGTAAACACCCTGAAGATTCAATCAAAGCTTCTTTTTCATTTTTTAAACCAGACTTTTATGGAAAACACCCTGAAAGTTCAGTCATTCTTTCTTGTTTGTTTAAAACCAGGCTTTTTTTTTAAACACCCTGAAGGTTCAATTATTTCTTCTTTTTCGTTTAAACCAGACTTTTTTTTTGGAAACACCCTGAAGGTTCAATCATTTCTTCTTTCATTTAAAACTAGACTTTTATGGAAAACACCCTGAAGGTTCAATCATTTCTATTTTTTACTTTTAAAACCAGACTTTTTTTTTTTTTTAACTCCTTGAAGGTTCAATCATTTCTTCTTTCCTTTAAAACCAGACTTTTTTTTTTTTTAATTTGGTTTTCATGGTCACAGATACACAGTTTCATGTTGTTTCCAGTCTGCGTGAGAACACGGACAAAGGCACACAGGCACATGCACACATCACTTTTGCCTTTTTCTCTGTTTGTCTGTTTGTCTGTCTGTGTGTCAGTATATGTGTGTGTGTGTGTTTGTGTGTGTGTGTGTGTTTTTCTCTCTCTCTCTTACCCCCACCCCCCCCCCCCCCCCCAGCTCCCTTGCCTTTCTTTCATCTCGCTCTTTCTCTCTCTAGCTCCATCTGGTTCTCTCTTGCTCTGCATATGCATGCACATACACTTAAGCACATGTGCATGGCACCACATAACATGCGCACGCATTCCCACACATGTGGACACGCACGCACACATGCGTGCATGTGCATGCACGCACGCACTCACACACACACACACACACACACACACACACACACACACACACACACACACACACACACACACTCACACTCTCTCTCTCTCTCTCTCTCTCTCTCTCTCTCTCTCTCACACTGATGTGCTTGCTCTGTCTTCCTCTCTCTCTGTCTCTCTCACACACACACACACACACACACACACACACACACACACACACACACACACACACACACACACACACACACGCACGCGCATGCACACACACACACACACACACAACACACAACACACACACACACACACACACAACACACACCACACACACACAACACACACACACAACACACACTCACACACTCTCTCTCTCTCTCTCTCTCACTCTCACTCTCTCTCTCTCTCTCACACACACACACACACACACACACACACACACACACACACACAACACACACACACACACACACACACTCACTCTCTCTCCTCTCTCTCTCTCTCTCTCTCTCTCTCTCTCTCTCTCTCTCTCTCACACACACACACACACACACACACACACACACACACACACTCAACACACACACACAACACACACTCACTCTCTCTCTCTCTCTCTCTCTCTCTCTCACACACCACACACACACACACACACACACACACACACTCACACACACACACACACACACACCACACACACACACACACACACACACACACACACACACCACACACACAGAGAGAGAGAAACGGAAGACAAGCTGTGCTCTGATCCCAGTTGAACAAATATATTTAAAGCTGCTGAGGCAGATGAAGGAGAGAAAGAAAGTAAAGAAAAGAAAGAAATAAGACACACACACACTCACACACTCACACACACACACACACACACACACACACACACACACACACACACACACACACACACACACACACACACACTCACCAAAATAGGATGGGGGTTGGGGGTGGTGGTGGTGGCGGAGAATGAAACAGGAAGAAGAGAAAGACTGATCATGAGAACCAGAGAGAGAGGGAGACAGAGGAAGAGAGAGAGAGGGAAGAGAGAGAGAGGGAGGAAGAGAGAGATAGGAAATGAGAGAGAGAGAGAGAAGAAAGAGAAGAGAGAGAGAAAGGGAGACAGCTGGAGAGAGGGAGACAGATGGAGAGAGAGAGAGAGAGAGGGAGAGAGAGAGAGAGAGAGGTTATCGATCAATAAACTTTCATATAGAGAATTATGCTAATAAAGGAGATTAATGTGGAGATTGACATTCAGAAAGGCAATGAAACTATTGAAAGGCTGTCCAGATCACTCTCAAAACCCCACATCTGTATTCTGGGCAGGTGATGTGACACTTCTCACACATTTCACACGCCCCTGTCATCATGTGAGCAGTACAATAAGTGTGTACTTCGCATCCCAAGTGTGGTTTTTTTCCTTTTCGGTGGGGGACAATGGGATAATTGTTAGTGTCAGCATCATCACTGCTTTTGATCTTGTCTGTATATTGTATGCTAAGCCACATCTGCCGGCATGTGAACTGACGAAGAACAACACTGACAGCTCAGAAAGTAGGTGGATGAATGCATAGGGCGAGAATGGTGGTTTTGATGATGCTGGTATGGTAGTGACGAAAAATGTGAATCTGTTCGTACCTTCGCTGTGTTACAGAAGGTAAGAGGCGTTTCTGAACCGAGTGAACGAAACATGATAATGTAGGACGACAAAGGACAAATCCATGGGAAGGGAATGAACAAAATCAGGACAATGCACACTGGGCAACAAAGAAATGAGAACTGAAATGGACAAAACAGGACAATGCACACTGGGCAACAAAGAAATGAGAACTGAAATGGACAAAACAGGACAATACACATTGGGCAACAAAGAAATGAGAACTGAAATGGACAAAACAGGACAATGCACACTGGGCAACAAAGAAATGAGAACTGAAATGGACAAAACAGGACAATGCACACTGGGCAACAAAGAGAATGAGAACTGAAATGGACAAAACAGTACAATACACATTGGGCAACAAAGAAATGAGAACTGAAATGGACAAAACAGGACAATGCACACTGGGCAACAAAGAAATGAGAACTGAAATGGACAAAACAGGACAATGCACACTGGGCAACAAAGAAATGAGAACTGAAATGGACAAAACAGTACAATACACATTGGGCAACAAAGAAATGAGAACTGAAATGGACAAAACAGGACAATGCACACTGGGCAACAAAGAAATGAGAACTGAAATGGACAAAACAGGACAATGCACACTGGGCAACAAAGAAATGAGAACTGAAATGAAAACAAGAAAGGACAATTCAGGGTAACAAAGGACAATGGAACTGATGTGAACAAAACGGGGTTGTGTGGGACAAAGAGTGCATCATGTGGGGAGTGAAGGAGGAAAACAGGACAAAGCAAGCAGGACAACAAAGGACACCAGAAGTAAAAATAAATGAACAAAAATGGAAAAAATGCAGGATGACCTATGATTTTTAGAACTGAAGGCAGGACAGGAACTTCATAATCAACATCATCATCATCATCATCATCATCATCATCATCATCATCGTTCACCAGCCATTGTCTGTGGTGGGTGGAATGATGGAGCTTGATCACTGAAGGAATGTCCATGGCTCTTTGTCCCCTGTTAGGGGCAGCAAGGTAGAGGTATTTTAGTAGCTAGTCCTTTATGTTCTCCATCCAGGATTTCTTGCATCTGCCTTTGAAATGTCCTGTCTCCATAGCCAGTATGCTATAGAACAATGGTCCTGGACAGGGAGTCATACTTTAACAAGCTTTTACTTAAAACTTTCTTTTGGTTCTTTTCAAAAGGAAGATATGAGATTATGCTTAAAAAAACCTATCATATGATGCATGGACATTGCAAACATGGATATTTGATAACCAATGAGGTGCATGCCATAGCACTTATAACCTCATGTCAAGAGAGATCACTATCATTGCAACGTGAGTCTTGTCTGTGTGTTTCAGTTTACTCGCAGTCAGATTTTTTTTTTTTTGTTTCAGTGCTCATTAGAGCACTTTGATTTATAGATTTTAAAGCTGCTGACTTGTGTTGGTTTGATTTTTTGCTTTTTGTCTCTTTCTCTCTTTCTTTTTTCTTTTGTTTGTTAGTTTGCTGCCACCTCTGCGGTGCAATCTCCACAGTTTTACTCTCACATCAAGCGTCCTGACTCCACAGCCGCACCCAGACTCACTCTGTCACACCCACAGGGAACCATTAACATCAGGTCTTTGATTTAAGAGCTGTGCTGCACTTTGCCGCCAGATCGTTTAAGTTGTGTTCAGTGGAGCCTGTCTGATGCCACGTTTTGTAGGTCACCCACCATTAAGCTGCCTCCTGGTGACCGTGATTACTGGAAACAGGAGTGATTCAGCCCACAGGTTTGGTTTGGCCTCTGCTCTGCTTGATAGAGGCACTTTGGAAATTAGCGCCAACCCACTTGTGTTTCATTGATGTGCTTATAATTACTGTGACATTCAGATCTGTGTAGCCAACTGAGACAGTGTGTCCTGGTTTGAAACTCTTCTCTGTTTGTTTTCCTCCCATTGCTCTGTCTTCTTCTACTGTTTCTATCTTCTTCTTTAGTGATGTCATACTTGGAGACTGGCCCTGGGGATGACATGGGTGTGGTCCTCCTCAGAGCCTCCACAGTTCCATACAGTTTCTCTTGTAGAGTGGTGTGCATCAGCGGTATGTTGTAAAGTGGTGTGCATCAGCTGTGTGTTGCGGAGTGTTGCGCATCAGCTGTGTGTGTTGTAGAGTGGTGTGCCTTGGCTGTGTGTTGTAGAATGGTGTGCATCAGCTGTGTGTTGTAGAGTGGTGTGCATCAGCTGTGTGTTGCGGAGTGTTAGGAATCATCTGTGTGTTGTAGAATGGTGTGCATCAGCTGTGTGTTGTAGAGTGGTGTGCATCAGCTGTGTGTTGTAGAGTGGTGTGCATCAACTGTGTCTTGTAGAGTAGTGTGCATCAACTGTGTATTGTAGAGTGGTGTGCATCAGCTGTGTCTTGTAGAGTGGTGTGCATCAGCTGTGTGTTGTAGAGTGGTGTGCATCAGCTGTGTCTTGTAGAGTGGTGTGCATCAGCTGTGTGTTGTAGAGTGGTGTGCATCAACTGTGTATTGTAGAGTGGTGTGCATCAGCTGTGTTTTTTTGTAGAGTGGTGTGCATCAGCTTTGTGTTGTAGAGTGGTGTGCATCAGCTGTGTTTTGTAGAGTGGTGTGCATCAGCTGTGTGTTGTAGAGTGGTGTGCATCAACTGTGTGTTGTAGGGTGGTGTGCATCAACTGTGTGTTGTAGAGTGGTATGCATCAGCTGTGTGTTGTAGAGTGGTGTGCATCAGCTGTGTGTTGTAGAGTGGTGTGCATCAGCTGTGTGTTGTAGGGTAGTGTGCATCAGCTGTGTTTTGTAGAGTGTGTGTGCCTCGGCTGTGTGTTGTAGAGTGGTGTGCATCAGCTGTGTCTTCTAGAGTGGTGGGCATCAGCTGTGTGTTGTAGAGTGGTGTGCATCAGCTGTGTTTTGTAGAGTGGTGTGCATCAGCTGTGTGTTGTAGAGTGGTGTGCATCAGCTGTGTTTTGTACGGTGGTGTGCACTGGCCATGTCTTGTAGAGTGGTATGGATTAGCCATGTCTCCTCTCTCATCCCTTAGAGGGCCCCACAGTCTTGTAGAGTGGTATGCATTAGCTGTGCCTCCTCTCTCATCCCGTAGAGGGCCCCCCAGTCTTGCAGAATGAACCCTGTGTTTAAGTCTGCTTCTTTACAGAACAGGGAGAGGAGGGCAGGAGATGGAAATGCCTGTCCATGTGGTCGTTCAGTCTGTAGTGCCATTTGTAGGTGGATTTCTCTTTTTGTTCTGTCTCAGGTTTCACATTAGGTAAAACAAGATGCAAAGCATATGAACATACTGCCAGGTTACAAGTACTTTTTGAGGTATTCCATAAAGAAGAAAAACTGTTTTGGGCTGTTATAGCCGTTAGTAACGGCTATTCTGGTAAAATATAACATCAGGCATCATCCGTGACCCATAATGAACATACGTACAAATTTTCAGAAAGGTTGGCCCGAAAGTTTTGTCTGGAGTGAGTGGAACACATTTTGACCACAGACAGACACACAGACAGCATTTCTTCGTTCCCATTGTAGAGTACTCCCTGTTCTATAGGAACTGGGAGTACAAAAAAATGGGAGTGTTTTGCATGCTAAAATCATGCAAGAGTGTGTCTGTACAGATTTAAAGAAAATAATCCAAAGGTATGAGAGTGCTCTGACCTGACATCAGAGGGTCTGGTGACATGGACTGGTGCTGGTGGAAACTATGCTAAGTGAGGTAACAGGGGAAGCTGAGCTGTCCAGGCATAACCTTTGGTTCTCAATGACAAGAGTAAACAGCATTTTCTGTTTGACCTATGTTCCTTTGTGGGGTAAGGTTCTTCTTTCAGCCAATCCGTGGGGGAGGGGGAGGAGGTTGGTTGGGGGGGGGGGGGGGGAGAAGGGGGGGTGGGCAGGGGGGGGGGGGGGGGGGGGCCTTGACATCTAGCTTGTCTGAAGTGAAGTGCTGATTCTTTCAATGCTGATGTGCAGTTTCCATTAATTTTAGAGAAAAGAGACAAGATTTTTTTTCAGTTCAAGCAAAGCATGCCCACCACCGTTTCCATCATCCCCCCCCCCCCACTCTCCTCCATTTCTCCCTCCCTCTCCTCCCCTTCTTTCCACTCATCCGCGGAATCCCTCTCTCCTATCCCCTGCCCTACGCCCCCCCCCCCCACCCCCCCTCCCCAGTTTTATTTTGGTAGGAGAAAAATGTTGTTGGGGCGGATCTGACTGGAGGTCATTTTTGACTTGTCACCCCAGCCCAGTGCTTAATCAAGGGCTTGGTGGATTCTGGGCCAGGCTGTGAATTAGGTCTGTGGAGCAGGCTGCTGGCATTTGGTGATATTGGGAGGAGAGGCAGGCAGTGGTTGTGCACTGGAATCCTGATTTCTGCTGTGGTGTGTCGACTACAACAAGAATGGTGTACAAGAGAGAGGGAGATAGAGTCAGTGAGTGTGTACTGTGTACATCCAGGTACATACGAATGTGAGTGCAAGTGCACATCCAGATATACATTTGTGTGTACAGCAGATTTTAAGCTGAAACGACCCTGTCAAGAGCAATCTGGGGAGTGTTGTTTGGATGCCTGTGTTTGTAACATATGAAGAAAACATATTGGTCGAAAACTGACTGGCCTGTTTCATGCTGTGAGTTAAATAAGCGCCACTTTGCACTGTGTTTTGTTTACTCATGTGTATTTTGCCCTTCTTTTAAAAAAAAAGATTTAACATTGCAGTCTGTTTCAGTTTTGATTTGATTTTCTTTTCGAAATGATTAAAGTTTCTTCTTTTGTTTCAGATTATGACCTCAGTCCTCTAGATCAGCATCATTCTGTGGGGGCGACTGCCGCCCTCTCATCACACCCCCATCCTGTCTACCCACCACCGCCACCCCCCCGCTGTTGTTGTGATGCTACACTATCATCG
>JADBJO010003890.1:20000-47500 GCA_016801955.1 Conus betulinus | reverse complement strand
CCGCAACCTCAGGATCATGAGTCCGGCGCTCTACCAACTGAGCTATTCCCGCCCCCATAAGGCGCTGATTAAAACCTGCCACTACACGCAGAATGATGGTACTGAAATGTGATTTGGTCATGAGGCATACGCTGTTGCTGCAGTAATGCCCCCCCCCTAGGTCATATGAATGCGTTCACTGTTAGATCCTTCACCTGTCACCAGTTCTCGTGTTCTAGTACCTTTGCTGCGCCATCTTGTTTGGAGAAACTAGGAACTCTGAGCTGTTTGAAAACAACATGATAAGGAGAAATCTGCATTGTTTCAGCCTGTGAGGAAGAAGTGATATTAGGTAACTGATAAAAGAAATGATCTGTGTGGGTTTTTTGAAAAATAATTTTATATTGGCTTGCACTTGCTTAAAGAAAATGCCAACCTTCCGCAAATCGCAGAGTGGGAAGTGCTGCATCAGTGTTTATTATTCATGACCACCGATTTTGGAGACAGACGCTTACACTTCCTTAAAAAGATGTCAACCATCTGCCTGTGCTTAAACTTTGGCATGTCACCGAGTGTAATTGCTGCATCAGTGTTAAATATTCATGACATTTTTTTTTTTTTTATAGAAGCTTGCACTTGCTTAAAAAAAAAGTATGAACCTTCTGCCTGTGTTTAAATTTTGGCATGTCACAGAGCCTAATTGCTGCATTAGCGTTTAAGATTCATGACAAAACCGACTTGACCTCGCCCCTCTTTCCCAAGGTGTAACGTGTATCAAAACTAATGTTCTGTGTGCCGGTTTAATGCAACTGTTGTTGCAGTCAGGGACGTGTGCACCATGTCGGATCAGGACACGGAGCGGGGTGCCCTCGTGGAAGGCGGAGGAGGTGGGAGGGGGTGGAGGCAAGGCCCGGAAGAGCCCCGACTGGAGCCGGTTTGGGCTGAGTCGCGAGCAGCAGGCCGTCTCCCAGAAACAATACGAGGCCACCTCAGACACCGGGGACGTGGGTCAGCAGAATGAACTGTATCGAGAGGAAACAGGTGGTTCCTGTGTGTTAGTGTGGAACATGTGTGTGTGTGTGTGTGTGTGTTGTGTGTGTGTGTGTATATGCTTGCCTGTCTTTGAAGTACAAGTGTGCTTCAGCCTTCGTTTGAGGAACAAGTGTCCGCCTGTATTCAGTAAAGAACAGGTGTGTGTCTGTATTCTATCAGGAACACATGTGTACCTGCATCACTGTAAAGGACAAGTATGAAGCATCCTCCTGTGGAGGAACAAGTGTGTATCTGCATTCAGTGAGGAACAGGTGTGTACCAGCAATCTGTTGGGAATAGATGTGTACCTACATTCCATCAGGAACAGGTGTGTACCTACATTCCATCAGGAACAGGTGTGTACCTGCATTCTGTCAGGAACAGGTGTGTACCTGCATTCTGTCAGGAACAGGTGTGTACCTGCATTCTGTCAGGAACAGGTGTGTACCTGCATTCTATCAGGAGCAGGTGTGTACCTGCATTCTATCAGGAACAGTAATGTACTGCATTCTGTCAGGAACAGGTGTGTACCTGCATTATATCAGGAACAGTTGCATTATATCAGGAACAGGTGTGTACCCTGCATTCGGTCAGGAACAGGTGTGTACCTACACTCAGTAGAGAAGAGGTTTGTACCTGTATTCTTTGAGGAAAAGTGTACCTGTGTTTCTGTGACGAACAGGTGTGTACATGTATTCTGTCAGGAACAGGTGTGTACTTGTATTGAGTAAAGAACAGGTGTGTACTTGCATTCTGTCAGGATTAGTGTGTACCTGTGTTCAGTTTGGAACAGACTTCCATTATGCGAGGAATAGGTGTGTACCTGCATTCTGTGAGGAACAGGTGTGTACCTGCATTCTGTGAGGAACAGGTGTGTACCTGCATTCTGTGAGGAACAATAGTGTACATGCACTATGGAAGGAATGGATGTGTACGTGCATTCAATAAGGAACAGTGTGTATCCACATTTTACAAGGAACAGGTGTGTAGCTGCATTCTATCAGGAACAGGTGTGTAACTGCATTCTGTCAGGAAACAGGTGTGTACCTGCATTCTGTCAGGAACAGTAGTATGCATGCATTCTATAAGGAACAGGTGTGTACCTGCATACTGTGAGGAACAGGTGTGTTCCTGCATTCTGTGAGGAACATGGGTGTACCTGCATTCTGTGAGGAACAGTAGTATACATGCATTATGTGTGGAACAGGTGTGTATCTGTCTTTTTGTGAGGAGGTGTGTACCTTCATGTCTATAAGGAACATGTGTGTTTCTGCTGCATTCTGTGAGAAGCAGGTATGTGTCAGGAAACAGGTGTGTATTTGCAGGTCTGTAGTTTATCTGTGTATCCATGAGAGTGTGTACCTGTAATGTTTGTTAGGAACAATTTTTGCATCTACTTGTATTAGATGAGGAAGAAATTTGCACCTGGATGTCTCAAATGATTGGTTTTATGATTATTTCTTTTCATATTCTCTGTTGGTTGTCTTTCATCTCTTTTTATTTTATTTTTTTACCTCTGATAATTGTTTTCCATCTCAATGATGATTTTTCACACCTGATAGTTACAACAACAAAAATCAGATCTGTATTATATGGTTTGATGGTGATGATTTTCCAGACGTTGCAGCAGGGGCCGTGGTGGAAGGCCAACTTCTTTCATCTCGCAGCCGGTGCTGTTTGGCACCTGGGACGGGGTGTTCACCTCCTGCCTCATCAACATCCTCAGCGTCGTCATCTTTCTTTCTTCTTCGCATGGGCTGGATTGTGGTCAGTAGCTCGGAGGTTCTCTGGTGGGTCTGTGTCTGTCTGTCTGTCTGCTTTTAGGGTTGAAAATGAAAGAATATTTTCTGTTTAACGTTTAAGCTCGGGCTGGTTGTTTATACTCCAAATGGATGGGTGATGAGAATTATCATAGATATTGAGGGGGAGGATAAGTGTTGGAGCCTTTTGCAAGTTTGAGTCATAATAATTGCATATTGGAGGCATTCATTACTTCTTGTTGATCTGACTGGCTCGCTGTCTGCCTCCTGGTCACGGCCTGGATGTGTGTTCACCGCACTTTTGCGGCTGATAGTATCAAACTGTCAAGACTGAAGCACACTCCAGGTGGTTCGTGTTCGGGGGCCAAGGCTGCGTTCAGGCAGAGGGGCTGACCTCGCTGACCAGCACCAGACAACAGCAAGCTGTCTTGCGTGGTTACCTGAGAGGGCAGCCCACCAACTGAACAGTTCTCTTGCAGCATGCAGTGACTGTAGCGTCCGGAAATGGGTTAGCGACCGATGGGAGTGAAGAGGGCTGTGACAAATGCAGACAGTGAGAAAAGTGAGGCAGTGTACGTATCCTTTTTCTTTTATATCTTTAGAATCATATGTCAGACTCTACAGGTGGACATTTTCTACAGAACATCGATGCCGTGATTACAGAGAATTTTCCGGTTTTTGTCAGAAACTTTGTTGAGGCTGTGAGGCTGGCTGTTTGACTGTAACTACATGGTATGTGGTTAAAGCTTGTAGCTGAAGTTCTTTTTCGTCTCCATGCTTGACATGATCACAGCATTAGTCCAGCCTGGGAGATGTGCAGGGTCATGGCAACAGAAAATTTTGTACGCTGCCAAATATGGGTGGGGTAGGTCAGGGAAGGAGAGGGGGGAGGGGGGGGGGGGGGAGAGGGTGGAGGGTCAGGGGGAAGAGATGCTGATCGGGAGGCAGGGAGAAGATCCGGTTATAAGGCAGTACAGCAGTCTGGGTTATGAGGCAATACGGCAATCTGGTTATAAGGCAGTACAGCAATCTGGTTATAAGGCAATACAGCAATCTTTTCAAATTGAAAGACCATTAGATTAGGGGAGGGTTGTTAGGCTGTAAAACAGTAGTGCGTAACGAAAAAAGTGTTAGATGGGGAGGGCTGTTGGGCTGTACAGTGGTAATTCATGTTGAAACAGCACAGACAGTTAGGGGGTTGTTGGGCTATACAAGAATTTCCGTGCTGAATGTAACAACTGAAGATGTAGCGCAAGGTCTTGCAGGCTCGTGAAGTTCTTACAGTCCAAGCCAGTGGGTGGTTTAGTCAAAGGGGTGACGACATGAGGTCCATATAAAGCTGGTGGCACAAAAAGAAGGGTTTGGTTTGGGAAATGAGAGTCCCATTAGTACGATACATTTTTGGTATGTCAGTACGGAAGTGACTTCTGTTCTGCTCTTTTCTTTTTATTTAGTGTGTGTGTGTGTGTGTTTTGTGTGTGTGTGTGTGTGTGTATATATATGTGTGTGGGTATGTATGTGTGTGTGTATTGTGTGTGTGGATGTTGGTATGTGGGTGTGGTGTGTGTGGGTTGGAAATGGAAGGATGGAGTAAAAAGTGACTGAGAGATGCTTGGGGACTGAGACAGGGGCTTGGGAGGAGAACGGCGGGAAGGATGGAGAGAGGGGAAGATCAAGGAACTTTCGAAAGGTCGCTGCGGCATCTGCTTCATCACACATGTGTGTGTTTGCTTGTCTATGACCGAGTGTCATTCCTTCGCTGGAGCCACAGAGGTTTCATTGTGAATCTTCATTTAAGATGTGCCACACTCATTTAGATGTGCCATTTCTGATGAGATACCCCATAACCCCCCCCCCCCCCCCAGGGGGCCCCCGCCCCCTCTCTGTGAGCCTTTTGTGGTCCAATCACTTTTTCTTTGTTCTAGAAAATGGAACACGTGCTGCTTGCCTCCTTGTTGTTATTCACGCCAGCTGTTCTGTTGTTTTCTGGCAAGTAAGTAGGGTCAGAATGTTGACCCTGGTCCAGAGACTTAAGTGAAGAGAATGTCAACACTTTTTCCAGAGACTAAGTGAAGAGAAGTAATCAACACTTTTCCCCCAGAGGACTAAGTAAAGAGAATATCTACACTTTTCCAGAGACCAAGTGAGAGAGAATGTCATTTCACAGTTTTTCGGGAGACTAGGCGTGAAGAGAATGTCAACACTGTTTTAGGGAGCACTGACAGGGGGTTTTTTCCCAGAGACTAGTGAAGAGATTTTTCCAGAGACTAAGTGAAGAGAATGTCAACACTAAGTTTCCCAGAGACTAAGTGTCAAGAGAATGTCAACACTTTTCCAGGAGACTACTAAGTGAAGAGAACATTTGTCAACACTTTTCCCAAGAGACTAAGCTAAGTGAAGAGAACATCACCCCACACTTTTCCAGAGAGACTAAGTCAGTGAGCAATGAGGGCCCACGGGGCACTTTCCAGAGACTAATTAGTGAGAATGTCACTTGGCTTTCCAGAGAATAAGCAGTGAGAATGCTGACACTTTCCAGAGACTAAGTAGTGAGAATGTTGACACTTTCCCAGAGACTAATTAGTGAGAATTTCAACACTTTCCCGAGACTAAGTAGTGAGATTGTCAGAAATTTCCCAGAGACTAAGTAAGAGTAAGAATGTCAACATTTCCAGAGACTAAGTAGTGAGAGAATACCAACACTTTCCAGAGACTACAGTGAGAAAGAATCAACAATTTTCCAGAGACTTAGTAGTGAGAATGTCAACACTTTCCACAGACTAAGCATGAGAATACTGACGCTTTCCACAGACAAAGCTATAAGAATGTCAACACTTTCCAGAGACTAAGTAGTGAGAATGCCCACACTTTTTCCAGAGACTATGTTTTTTTTTTTTTGTTTTTTTTGTTGTTTGTTGTTTTTGGTGGGTTTTTTTTTTTTTTTGACAGAGCTTTTGTTTTTTTTTTCACTGGCTAAAAATCCTGCTGCAGAAACATCTTCACAAGATAATCTTGGCGACGGTGTTTGATGTGTTGCGGGTGTTTCAGTGTGTACAGGACTCTTGTGTGTCTTTGCAGGGCAATGCTGGCATCGGTCTGTCCATTCTGACTGTCCTCATGTCTGTGGCCATTGTGCTCATTGTGGCGCTCAGCGCTGTGGGTGTGTGTGAGCGATGCCGGGTGAGAGAGCGGGGGCGTCTACTACTTCCTCATCGCCCATATTCTGGGCATGAGTCGCATCGGAGGCACAGCGTCGGTGTCATCTACTGCCTTTGCTCAGGTGAGGGAGCATGGGGTGTGTTTGGGGAGAGAGAGAGAGAGAATTCTTTTGGTGGTGTGTGTGTTGTGTTGTGTGTGTGTGTTTTTGTGTGTGTATGTGTTTGTGTGTGTATGTGTTGTGTGTGTGTGTGTGTTGAGTGTGTGTGTGCGTGTGTGTGTGTGTGCGAAGTTTTTTGTTTTTCTCAGTAACGTGCTCATTTTACATCGCATTGATCTATAAACATGTCCGTGTTATTCCTTTCACACCTCGAATAATACATTCATGCGTTCCTCCCATAAGCATGTGCTGCGTTGTGGTGTAGTGTGGTGTGGTGTGTGTGTGTTGTGTGTGTGTGTTGTGTGTGTTGTCAATAACCTACTCATTTTACATTGCATTGATCTATAAACATGTCCGTGTTATCCTTTCACCTTGAATAACTTTACGTTCATGCATTTCTCCCCATAAGCATGTGTGCTCTGTGTCTGTGGTGGTGTGGTGTGGTGTGGGTGTGGTGTTGTGTGTGTGGGATGTGTGTGTGTGTGTGTGTGTGTTTGTTTGTGTGTGAGTGAGTATGTGTGTTTGTGTGTGTGTGCATGTATGTGTGCATTTGTGTGTGCTTGCCCGCATGTGGTGTGGTGTGTGTGTGTGTGTGTGTGTGTGTGTGTGTGTGTGTGTACGTTGCATGTGTATGTGGTGTGTGTGAGTGAGTGAGAGTGAGGTGAGTGAGTGAGTGCGTGAGTGAGTGTGTGTGTGTGTGTGTGTGTGTGTGTGTGTGTGTGTGTGTGTTTGAGTGAGTGAGTAAGTGTGTGTGTGTGTGTGTGTGTGTGTGTGTGTGTGTGTTCATGAAAGTGCATGAATGTGTGCATGCGTGTGTGCTTGCCCACATGCTGAGTATGTGTGTGTGTGTGGGTGTGTGTGTGTGTGCGTGCCGCGTGTATTTGTATATGTGTGTGTGCTTGCCCACATGCCTATGTATCAGTTACTGCTCGTATATTTCATTATATCTTTTTATCGACTCCTGTGTTGTGTGATTTTCCAATCACCGCCGTGTCGTGATGGAGATAACTGGTCAAGAACAACAGCTGGAGTTGAATAGAGAAAAAATGAGAAAAATGTGTGTCCATAACGCAAGCTGTTGCTTGATATTTTTAAGACTTGTTTGAACAGTCATGTTACTGTGCACATATGTACAGACAGACAGTCATGCACGCAAGCATGCAGACATGCACGCACGTTCTCACTCACACTTGCACACCACATGCACACACACACATGCACACACACACACACACACACACACACCACACACACACACCACACACACACACACACACACCTACACACACACACACACACACCACATGTGTTTATGGAGAAACGCATGAATGTATTACTCGAGGTAAAAGGATAAAAAGGATATGGTTTATAGATCATTGCAATGTAAAATGAGGTAGGTTATTGAGAAAAACAAAACCTGCACACACACGCCCACTGATGTACAGAGATACAGAAAAGATTCATAGATTCACACATAGAATATGCATACGCATGTACATACTTTTTGTAGATTGATTTTTAAAGTACAAGAGAGGATAAAGAAAGGATAGCCAGCAGATATATCATTCCTGCAGGAAAGTCGAACATATGACTCCCATCAAACATAACCCCACCCCATCCAGCCCTTTCCCATGAGCACTAAACAAGAATTTTCATTCTGAAATAAATTTCATGATACGCTTACCTGTCCAAACAAATGCCTGTTTCCGCTTGGTGTGAAAGACAACGTGGACTATCAGGATGCCTGAAAAGGACAAAAGAGAGAAAGGAGTTTAATTGTTGCCATTGTTCAGGTGACTTATACAGCCAAATCTTCCAGAGGGACTTTACAGTCAGAGTCATCTTCCAGAGTGACACACAGCCAAAGTTTGTCTTGCAGAGTGACTTATACAGCCAAATCATCTTCCAGAGGAAATCATACACCCAAAGTCATCTTCCTGAGGGTACTATACAGCCAAAGTCATCTTCCACAGGGACCTGTACAGCCAAAGTTGTGTCCAGAGGGACACTTACACAGTCAAAAGCCATCTTCCAGAGGAAATGTAGATCCAAAGTCATCTTCCCGAGGGAATTATACAGCCAAAGTCATCTTTCCGAGGGACTTAAGCTGCCAAAGTCATCTTCCAGAGTGACATACAGTCAAAGTTGTCTTCCAGAATGAGTTACACTGCCAAAGTCATCTTCCAGAGTGACTTATACAGCCAAAGTCATCTTCCAGAGTGACGTATACAGCCAAAAGTTATCTTCCAGAGTGACTTGTACAGCCAAAGTCATCTTCCCGAGGAAATTATATAGCCAGAGTTGTCTCTCCAGATGGACTTATATACCAAAGTAATCTTTCCAGAGGGAATTATACAGCCAAAGTCATCTTCCAGAGGGAATTATACAGCCAAAGTCATCTTTCAGAGGAAATTATACAGTCAAAGTTGTCTTCCAGAGGGACTTATACAGCCAAAGTTGTCTTCCAGAGGGACTTATACAGCCAAAGTTGTCTTCCAGAGGGACTTATACAACAAGCCAAAGTCTTCTTCCAGAGGGACTCGTACAGCCAAAGTCATCTTCCAGAGGGACCTTGTACAGCCAAAGTCATCTTCCAGAGAGGACCTATACAACCAAAGTCATCTTCCAGAGAGACTTATACAGTCTAAAGTCATCTTCCAGAGGGAATTTTACACCCAAAGTCGTCCTTCCAGAGGGACTTATACACCCAAAGTCATCTTCCAAAGTGACTTATGCACCCAAAGCAAAGTCATCTTCCAGAGTGACTTGTACAAAGTCATCTTCCTGAGAGGACTTATACAGTCAAAGCCATCTTCCAGAGGGACTTGAACACCCAAAGTCATCTTCCAAAGTGACTTGTGCACCCAAAGTCATTTACCAGTGACTTATGCAACCAAAGTCATCTTCCATTATTGACTTATGCAGCCAAAGTCATCTTCCAGAGTGACTTATGCAACCAAAGTCATCTCCAGAGTGACTTGTACAGCCAAAGTCATCTTCCAGAGGGAATTTTACACCCCAAAAGCATCTTCCAGAGTGTGTTGTGCAGCCAAAGTCATCTACCAGAGTGACTTGTACAACCTACATCATTAGTTTGAGGTTTTTTTTGTTTTTTTTTTTTTTTAAAAATTTTTTTTTTTAAATCAGTTCATCTCCTTGGCCAGCTAACAGGCCCTCTGACTTTCTCATTTTTTTTTCTTTCCATACCAACAGAAATCTCTTTCAGCACCAAGCAGGAGCAGGGCATTTTGTTTGAATGGGTTGAGTGTGAGGGAAAGATTGCACTTAACCATTCCAGTGCACTTATCATGAAAGACTGTGAACAGGAATGCGCTTAAAATTAAAGGAAAATAGTTAGCAATTTGCTCTGCTTTAGGGATTTTTTTAATGCTGCTGCCTAGTAAAACTAGATAGGTTTTACCTGTACGTAAGTGAGAGTGAACTTTATCATACTCTGGATTAGTATTTTTGTTATGTATGCCAGTAGAACAAGACTGATCGATGCATATATCAGGAGAATGAACATTGTTGTCCTAAGAACTTACTGTGGCTGAATTCAGTCGCCATAACCACAGTGTTTCACCCTAAAAAATGGTTTTTTCATTCATCGACTACCATGCTTTTTTTTTTTTCCAAACATGCACATAACGACCGTATCAGTTTTCTAGAGCAGCTTATGAACTTTTGAAAATGGGCTACTGTGTTAAGAAAATTTCCAAAAATAGTCCCTGTTCGTCCATACCACACTGAATTTTATTTTAGGATATAGTAATGGTTATAGATTAATTTGCATGTGTGTGTATGTGTGTGTGTCGTTGATGCTTGTCATCAACCATTTGGTCACGCATGTTTCATGGGTAAAAATCAGGAACAGTCCCTTACACAGATGCCATGTCTCGTCTCTTGGTACTCTGACTCATTGCCAGTACAGGGCTGACCACCTGAACAGTCTGCTCCTCTTTGTCAGAGTTTAGCTTGTCTGTCTAGCAGCACAGCACCCCAAGACCATCCCTAGTCAACCTTGAAGAGACTGTCACCTGTTACACTATTCATTGTTTTTGCCAGTCACACTCGATGCAGGTGAAAACTAAAAGATGGACTGAAAATAGAAACACTCTGCATATGATGGCAGCAAAAGCTGGGGCAGACAGCTCAAGACACCATGTCTTAGGACTGAAACCATTCCCAAATAACTGATAAAAGAACCAAATATAGATTGATGTATTGATATGAATATTGTTGGGTAGAGACGGATCAGTTTTCCCACGAAGATGGAGTATGGCGGTCATGCACACAAACTCTCACTCCCTTTGTTAGGTAGATGGGATTAATCCTTGCCTGTCTATACAGGGGAGCGTCCGCAGGTGTATCAGCCTGCGTGATGCAAAAAAAAAAAAAAAAAAAAGAAAAAGTGGACCAGTCAGTTATCAACTCATAATAGTAGATGGATGGATACATTTGAATCAGTAGTTAGAGAATTAGTGGAAGCTTCAGGTCCCATATGTATTAAATCTGAGACAAGTATTTGGCCAGAACTTTAGAAGATTTTTACATATACAGTGACTTTGTCATCATGTTGATGATGAGGGAATAAATACGACACTGATGGAGATAGAGAGGTTTTTGAACATATAGAGAGTATTTTGCATATGATGTTCACAGAGTATGAACTGCGCACAAGTCTCTAGGAGCTGGTAAGACGCTGAGTTGTTTGCGCTTCTGGCGATTGCAGATTTTTCACAGAGTGAGAGCACAGTGTGTTTTTACTGAATTTGAACTGCCTGACACAACTAAGGATTTGGTGTGCTGTTTTTTCGTGTGTCTGGAATCCTGGCATATGGCAGCAGTGTGTGTGAAGGGCCACCCACGTGATGGGTTTTGATGCTGGGCTCTTTGTGTTGGGATGTGTTCTTTTAGTTTTATGCTGGCTTTGAAACCTGATAGTACTGGTTGACTCACATGGTGTTTTTCTGACAGTGTGAGAGCTGATCAGTGGGTTTAAAGACTTTCAGAAACTATATGCGTTTGTATAGAGAAAAGGGTTTTGTTTGAGAGGTAAGGGGAGGTGTGTGTGTGTGTGTGTGTGTGTGTGTGTGTGTGTGTGTGTGCGTGCGTGTGCACGCGTGCATATGTGTGTGTGTGTGTGTGTGTGTGTGTGTTGTGTGTGTGTGTGTGTGTGTGTGTGTGTGTGAAGGAGGGGGGGGGAGGAATGTGAAGGAGGAAGAGGGAGGAAAGGGAGGGTGGGGCAAGAGGCAGGTGTCTCATGTGATGATTTGCTGAATGTGCCATTCATGATGGTAATAACAAGCTCATTGAGAGGTAGGCAAATGATTTGGTCAGGGCATGATTCTACCTGGCACAGTTGTGTGAAGATGTGAGTCACACAGAAAGCCAGCCTTGGGGGATGCGTTATGTAGCTGATGAAATCCGTTTTTATCAGCAGTTTGGACTGTTTCTATGGGTTCTGTCAGCATTTGGTGAACACTTTAAAAGCAAAATGATCAGAATTTTGGATAAGCTTTTTGCACATGACATTGATAGTGTAAAAATGAATACTTCTTGTTTGTATTCTTGATTTTAAGGTGTGCATTTTGTTAATGATATGAGATAACATGAGCACTCTTAATTAATTATGCTGATACAGATGAGCACTATGTTACATGTAATGAGGCAATGTGGAATGAGCACATTAGAACAGTGTAAGATGTGCACATTCATTGGATACCTTACGGGCATGACAAATCTTCCTTTCTGTGGAAATCTGTTGTTGTTTTTATCTATCAGAGCCTTTTAAGGATCAGTTCAACTCAGTTGAGAGTTCTCCAGTGGATTATGTATGTATTTTTCTCATACTGACATCCACCGGAGTGATGGCATGCTCTCACCTGGCATGGACGCTGGTTACCAAGAACACCAGTGAGGAATTAACAGGGGGTTGACACACCCCCTCTTTGCGAGAATTCTGCAGGCAGCTTTCCCTTGCCACATGTTGGCATAAGAGTTGAATAGATATCAGTCCCCAAGCTTTACTTGGATGTTGAACAGCTCTTGCTGTGGACTCCTCATCCGAGGCTTGCTCAGTGTTACTCTTTGCTGTGAACGTATCTTCCTCTTTACTATCCTGAGATCCATTTTCTCCTGTTTATATATCTTCTTCTTTTTTGTGATAAGGTTTAACTCCTAACTTATTAAGAAGAAAAGTGCAGACATAGCATTTTTCACATCCATTAATTTTTTTTTTTCAATTGTTTGGTTTTGTCTGGGCTGTCACTGGCATAGCTCCCAAGGTGTCCATTCTGGCTTCCCCAAGGTCATCCTGCCATGCCCCCAGCTCTGGCAGTCTGAGGGCAGCAGTCAGGATCAGGTCATGGTGAGGTTACTCACTGTAGGAGACCCTGCGTCACCGCTGAATCAGTTTGTGGTGGTGCTCAGTGATGCCTGTTGTGAACCAACATGTGCAGGGCAGCATGTACTAAGCTTCCCTACGGCCTCCCGCCCCCCCCCCCCCACCCCCCCCCACCACCTACCTTTTCCCTCCCGCTGCCGACAACAATCATTGCTCAGTCAGGGAGGCATAGCGTATGAGCGTTTGGAGGGCGTTTTCCACCTTTTTTGTAAGCACTTTTTTTTTTTCAATGTTCTTATTGTAAAAAGGAAGCATCCTTATGTTAAGATTGAAGAGCAAGTTCCCTTGAACATGCTTCACGCCATCAACGTTGCAGAGAAGGAAAGAAACACTAGGGAGAGCTTGACAGCAGAAGGTCTTCAGAGAAGAAGCCCCCCTCAGACAGTGTTTCGGCCCTGAACTCCTTACACTCTGAGGGGGCTGCGCCGCATCCAGGTCATGACTCCCAGATGCCCTTCTACTGTCCAACTTTTGTTTTATTCCTAATTTCCCTCGAGTCTGCTTTCCACCATAAACATTGCAGAGTAGATAATCAGGACAATCGTTCTGGTCGAGTTTCTCAATAATTGTGGATGCATGATCTCTTTTGTCTTGACTGTCACCCAGAGGCCTGTTCGAAACCCTATGTTCGCATCCCTGATGTTAAGATTGAAGAGCAATGTCCCTTGAGCTTGCTTCACACCGTAAACATTGCAGAGTGAATGATAGGACAGTTGTTCTGGCTGTGTTTCTGAACTAAATTGTGGATGGACATTCTCGTCTGTCTAACAGTATCGCCCCGAGGCCTAAACAAAGTCATGTGTTTGAGAGTGAACAGTGTGAGATGAACACATGTGTGATAATAATGATAATAATAATAATAATGAATTGCATTTATAAAAGCGCCTTGCCAAAAGTTCTAGGCACTGACAAAGAACAACATATGCACAAATATTTCACTTCAATAAACTTTGTACAATAGCTACCTACCCACCCACAAATATGTACGCACGCACACACGCACGCATACATGCACGCACACACACACACACACACTCATCACACTCACCAGGCATCAAATCACATGACAGGAAGGGGCCAAAAAAAAAAGAAAAGGGCCTGGGATCTTTCAATGAATATTTATTGGAAGAGAAATATTTTGAAGTTGGACTTGAAGGCACCAAACAGAGCAAGAATGTCTAACATGCAATGGAAGAGACTTCCAAAGCTACGGAGCATAGAATGAGAAAGAACGATCACCATGACTTTTACGTTTTGTCACATCCCTGGCGAAGCAGATGGGAATCGGAAGAAGAGCAGAGAGTGCAAGATGGCATGTAAAGACTGACAGCATCAGGCCCAGATTGATGAGTGTGTGTGTGGTGTGTGTTGTTGGTTGACAGAGTGTGAGCTGCTCTCTGAGTGTGATGGGCTTTGGGGAGTCCATCATGAGCCTGCTGGGGCAGGACAACCCATGGATAGCTCGAGGCATCGCCTTTGGCGTCGTCCTGCTGCTGCTGGGTCTGTTGTGCCTCCTTCTTTTCTGTTGGTGTCTCATGTCAAATGTGGATGGTTTGTGTAGGTGTCTGGTGTATGTGTGTGTGTGTTGTGGTGTGTGTTTGTGTGTGTGTGGAGTTTGTGGTGTGTGTTTTGTGTGTGTTTGGGTTGTGTGTGTGTGTGTGTGTGTGTGGTGTGTGTGTGTGTGTGTGTGTGTAAGTCATCTGTATGTGTTGTACATACATATATATAGGTGTGTGTGTGTGTGTGTGTGTTTGTGTGTGTTTGTGGTGTGTGGTGTGTGTGTGTGTGTGTGTGTGTGTGTGTGTGTGTGTTGTGTGTGTAAGTCATCTGTATGTGTTGCCTACATATATATATATATGTGTGTGTGTGTGTGTGTGTGTGTGTGTGTTATTTTTTAAAGAAAAAGAGGAACAGAGATGCGTGGCTGGTGTGAATGTGTGTGCTTGGCTGCACAAGGTCTTGTATGTGTCTATGTGTGTTGTATGTGCATGTACAGAAGCACTCACATGTATTATGCCATTGTGTGTTTACCTGTCTATATGATATATCTCAGGAAAAGTTTGAAACCATATGCACTTGTGTGCCTGTGTGTATGTGGGGGGTGGGGTGGGGTGGGGTGGGGGAGAGAGATAGGATGAGTATGTGCATGTGCTTGGTTTTTTTTATGAGGTGCATGCCTGTTATTGTGTGGGGTGATCCCACTGAGTGACAGTGGCTGTGTGGTGTGTGTCAGAGGGGTTGAAGTGGTGACACACACTGTGTGACAGTGGCTATGTGGTGTGTGTCAAGGGGTGGGTGAAGTGGGTGACACACACTGTGTCATAGTGGCTAAATGTGGTGTGTGTCAGAGGGGTGAAGTGAGTGAATCCCACTGTGTGACAGTGGCTGTGTGGTGTGTGGCGGAGGGGTGAAGTGGGTGATCCCACTGTGTGTGACAGTGGCTGTGTGGTGTGTGTCAGGGCTGTGTGGTGTGTGTCAAGAGGGGTGAAGTGGTTGCACACACTGTGTGACAGTGGCTGTGTGGGTGTGTGTCAGAGGGGTGAAGTGGGTGACACACACTGTGTGACAGTGGCTGTGTGGTGTGTGTCAGAGGGGTGAAGTGGGTGACACACACTGTGTGACAGTGGCTGTGTGGTGATGTGTCCAGAGGGGTGAAGTGGGTGACACCACTGTGTGACAGTGGCTGTGTGGTGTGTGGTCGGAGGGGTGAAGGGAGTGATCACCACTGTGTGACATGTGCTGTGTGTTGTGTGTGTCGGAGGGGTGAAGTGGGTGTACCCACACTGTGTGACAGTGGCTGTGTGGTGTGTTAGGGGGGTGAAGTGATCCACTGTTGGGACAGTGGCTGTGTGGTGTGTGTCAGAGGGGTGGTGTGGGTGACACACACTGTGTGACAGTGGCTATGTGGTGTGTGTCAGAGGGGTAAAGTGGGTGACACACACTTTGTGACAGTGGCGGTGTGGTGTGTGTCGGGGGGTGGGGGGGTGAAGTAGGGGTGACCCAAACTGTGTGACAGTGGCTGTGTGGTGTGTGTCGAGGGGTGAAGTGGATGACACACACTGTGTGACAGGTGGCATGTGTGGTGTGTGTCAGGGCTATTGTGGTATGTGTCCAGGGGTGAAGTGGGTGACACACACTGTGTGACAGTGGCTGTGTGTTGTGTGTGTCAGGGCTGTGGGTGTGTGTCAGAGGGGTGAAGTGGGTGACACACACTGTGTGACAGTGGCTGTGTGGTGTTGTGGTCAGGGGGGGGGTGAAGTGGGTACACACACACTGTGTGACAGTGGCTGTGTGGGTTGTGTGTGTCGCTGGCAGGTTGGGTGAAGTGTGATGACAGACTGTGTGTGACAGTGGCTGTTGTGTGGTGTGTGTCAGGGGGGTAAAGTGGTGTGACACACACTGTGTGATAGTGGCGCTGTGGTGTGTGTCAGGGGGGTGAAGTGAGTGATCTCCCACTGTGTGGACAGTGGCTGTGCGGTGATGTGTGGTCAGAGGGGTGAAGTGGGTGACACACCACTGTGTGGACATTGGCTGTGTGGTTGTGTGTCAGGGGGGGTGAAGTGGGTGATCCCAACTGTGTGACAGTGGCTGTGTGGTTTGGTCAGGGGGCTGTGTGGTGTGTGTCAGAGGGGTGAAGTGGGTAACACACACTGTGTGACAGTGGCTGTGTGGTGTGTGTCGGGCGTGTGTGGTGTGTGTCAGAGGGGTGAAGTGGGGGATCCCACTGTGTGACGGTGGCTGTGGTGGTGTTGTGTCATACGGGGTGAAGTGGGTGATGGATCCCACTGTGTGACAGTGGCTGTGTGGTGTGTGGCAGAGGGGGTGAAGTGGGTGACACACACTATCTGACTTGGCGGTGGTGAGTGTGTGATCAGGGATCAACGTGGCAGGGGTGAATGGGTGATCCGACTGCAGCTCATCTCTGGCTGCTGATTCTCTTCATGTGTCCGCCATGGACTCCTGGTGGGATCCTTCGTCCACACTGACCCTGGGAGCATCTCGACGCATGTCGCCTCCCTTCCCTTGGGGCGGAAGACTGGTTTGGGTGAGGGAGAGGAAAGGAGGGAGACCAGTGGGAAACCGAAAGGAAGGAAAGAAGAAGAAGTAGAAGGAGGGCGGTAAAAGAAGAAGATACTGGTTAAGACAGGAGGAGAGGGACATGGGAGAAAGAGAAAGGTTTAGTGGTACTGATATGAATGTTCTTGTTATATTTTGACCAAAGCATGGCATCGAGCATGGTTCTGTAGTATTTTGACACAAAAGAAGAGTCTGTAACATAGAAGTCTGTTTTATTTTGACAAAAAGACGTAGTATATGACCTAAATCTTATGTTGTGTTGATCTGGACAAACATGTGGTCTTTGACAGGATTGTTTATGTTTCCAATGACGAATTTTAAAAGTCTCTTATATGAATATTATATTTTTACTAGACAAAAGGTACATTCCGTGACACTTAATGATCTTTTTTTTTTATTTTTTTCATCTTTGACATGCTTCTTTAGTTGCATTTTTGACCAAATGTTTAGTCTCTGACATGGAGAATTATGCTTATATATTTTTGGCCAAAAAAAAGTCTTATACATATGGATATTCTGTCACATGATTTGACTAAAAGAAAGTTTCTTCTTACACAAACATGCTGTGTGTATATTAACCGTAAACGTTTGTAAATGAGCACTCGACTCCATCGACATTTTGACCCTTTACATTTCTTGCTTGAGCAGGAACAGCAAGGTTATATTAAGGGTACACAGTTACGAGACCCTCTCTTAAATTCTCACATCTTAGTCCTTCATTTATCATTTATTTCATCAGCTTTAAATTGTGAGCTGTTTGGTCTCGAAACTGTTAGCAGGGTGGGGGTGGTGGTAGTGCCATTCATGGGACTAGTCCACACGCAGTGACCTCCTCCTTGATGAAACTGAAACTTGGGTGGCGAAAACCTGGTCCCAAAGAACTGGCAGTGGAAAGAGAGTGTGTCTGAGTGAATGGATAGAAAAGGGAGTGTGGAATCTGAGTATGGATATAGCATTACTTGTTTGATGCCTGAAAGAAAAGGTGTCCTGGGCTTCATGCGTTTGACTCTCTTTTTTTATGCCCAAAGGGTAAGAAAGATTAAATCTCCTTGACTTTTTGAGTCTGTTTTCTGAATCATTATCAAGACGTGGAAAATGAATTTTGGCAAAAGATTGCAACCATTGATTCTTGGTTTTTAATTTTATTTATTATTCTTTTTGTTTTCACACAAGAGAACGGAGTGACTGGCTACCGTGAGATCAATTTCCTCAACAACTCGGGCGGGGCCCGAGTTATTATGCTGGAAGGGGAGGGCTTCTTCTCCATTTTTGGCCTGTTCTTCGCCACGGTGACGGGGATCCTGGCGGGCATCAACATGTCCGTGGGATCTGCGGATCCCTTCCTTCAATATATACCTCGGGGCCCCTGGCTTGCCTTGGGGGTGGGGTGAGTGTGGTCCCTGGTCTGCCACATGACCTTGGGTGCAACTCCTTTCAGTGTTGGACAGAAATCCCTCTTAGTTTGTCTTTTTGGGATTTGTCAGAAACAGTTGCCATGTACTAGAAAAAAAATAAAAAAAAAGAGAGAAAAAAAAAGAAAAGGAAACTGAGAGAATAAACAAACAACAACACATATCAAAAGAAGAATGCTACAACAACAGCATGGGTGTAGACTGCCTTCATTTTGGGACCAAAATCTGCCTTTTTGGTTTTGTCCAAAAACAGGACTTTTCCATCATAATCACAACCAAGAAAAGGAAACCCGACAGAGCGAAACCAAACATCAAAAGAAGAGAATGCTGCGTAGGTAGTAAATTCTTTTCGTTTTGGACAAAAATCCGTCTTTCTTTATTGGGTGTATTCAAAACAGAATTTTCAATATATCAACCAAAAAAGAAGAAGAAGAAGGAAGAAGGCCAACACAAAAAACCAACAACAAACTAACCACAAGATGCTGGATGAAAAGGAAAGAAAACCGCTGTACCGAGCCGGGGAGTGGCTCTCAAACCCAGCTTCCAAAAGAAGATACACCCAGAAAGCAAAAAATCGGCAACGACACTCATTTTACTGACCCTGAACAAACCTGTTCTTTTGTCACCCTGTGAGAACCTTGGTGGGAGCGAAGTGCCATTATGCGGTCACATAAGCATGCTTTTTATGTTTCTCAGTCAGATGTGTAGACTGACAGAAGCTAGCCCCTCACACAAACCAGGGCCTTTTGATCCTGGATCCCTCAACTTCTGTGTTGTGTGTTGTGTGTCTGTGTTTTGTGTTTTAGGTTGGTTTTTTACTTTGTTTTTTTTTTTTTATCTGTTTTCTTTTTAGGATTTTCAAGCGGTTGCAACCATGTCCTCCAGAGTACCCCGACTCCTGTGTTTTCATCACCCCCCTGTATTTTCACCAGTTTTTAGACTTTGTATGGCTTTAGGGCAATTTGACTTTTGTCGTGGCTGCCCCCCAAGTCAATCGCAGTAGCACCTAGTGATGGCATGCGAGTTTGTGTCACCCTTGTATTTGTGCCCTACGTCTTCAGCCTCACTGATCGTGTTTCAGTCTTGTGTTGAGAGCCTGGGCAAAGCTTGTGGTGATCACTCAGGGAGAAGTGACATCGTCTTTGGCCGCAGAAGGGGCGCTTGTTTGATGGTAGTCCGACTTCACGAACTCTTCTGTATAGCACCGTCGAACCTGTGGTGAGGGGGGTTTGGCGGCGGTTGTCCACGCAGATCAAGGAAACTCAGCTTTTGGCGGCGTGCTGTTGTTTGATTACCACCTGCTAACGGTAAGGGGTGGAGTAGCGAGGCTAGTAAGTGCAGACCTTGAATCTGAAAGTTTTTCTTGCCTTCCTGGGGCTATTATTCCACTGTTGCCGATTTTATTCAAATCTTTGAAGGTATCTCTGTGTTTGCGTTGTTTCAATTGCAGGGGCCGGGGGTTGTCCCGTTCAGGCTACATGTGATAAATATTTGCTATCCACTTGCGTCGGAAAATGAGGGGGGGTCCTGGCCCGGCTAACGGAGACTTGTAGCCAATTTAGGGGGGGTTCTTCCTTTTTTGTAGGGAAAGCCCAGTCCTCACTTGGCGGTCGTTGTCCAGAGAGGCCGTGTGGGTTGCTGTCTGGCGGAGCACACTCTTTAAAGATAGGAAGAAAAACTCCGTACCAATGCTTTTCCCGTGATGAGGTCGCGGTTGGTGTTTCTTCGTTCGGGCTTACGTCGGTGGTGATGGCGAGGCAGTCTTACTGGTCAAATAGAATCGTGAGACGTAATTAGACGCGGGGCACGCTTGACTACGGACGGGTTGGGAGTTTGGGGGAAACAGGACAAAAAAGGAAGAAAGGGGAAGGAAAACCGCCCATCACCGGGGGGGGAAAGGGAGATGCAAAGGCCGCTGCAGTGGGGAGGAAGGAAAAAGGGGGACTCAGGGAAAGAACTGGTTTGGGTGGACCGGTGTAGGGTGTTACGGCTTGTGATGAAAATTGGTTGGATTGCACACACGTCCAAGGAGAGGAATGGGGGTGTAGGAAAAAAAAATGGTTGGTGTTTGTTGTTGGGGGGGGAGATCGGGACTCCCGTTTCTCGTTATTTTGATTATACAGGGCGGGGGGAAAAGAAAGGGAACTGCAACAAGAATTAAGGGGATCGAGGAGGAAGGAAAAAAAAAAGCTTGGAAAGGGAGGAAGGGAGAGAAGGGGGGGGAAAGTGTGAGGATAGTTTCTGACGGCGAGGGGGGGATTGGGGAGGAAAAAAAGGAAAGGGGAGAGGAGAAGGGGGGGGGACGGAAAGGAACGGACGTATTTTTGCTAGGAATGGGGGGGAAGGATTTTGTGTTGTTTGTTTATGGGTTGGAAGAATTTTTTCCGGGAGGAAAGAGGCGTTGGTTGGAAGGTGGGTGAAGGGGGGAGGGGGGGGGACCAACGCCACCGCGTTGGGGACGGCACACAGGAGCGGGAAGGAGGGGGCTTGCGTGGCAACCCAATTTGTTGGTTTGTGCAGAAGAGGCAATGATTTTGGTTGTTAGGGGGGGGGAACGGAGGAAGGGGGGCGGAGAACCCGGCGACCACAGGGCCAGAGCAGGGCGGGCCACAAGGGGGCAAGCAACGAGTTTTGCACAAGGGTGCGGAGGAAAAGAAAAAAAGGCGGTACTCTAAAAAAAGAGGCAGAACCAGGGGAAAAACAGGGGCGAAAGGCACCGGCGGAACGGCAGGAAAATCGGGCGGCAGGGAAAGAGGAAGCAAGAAAAAGGACGCGCCGAAAAGGCAAGAGACAGCAGGCGGACAGCCGGAACAGGTGGGACAAGGGGAGGATCGAAAAGCGGGCTGGTTGGTGCAAGGGGAGGGCACAGGGGGGGGGGTGGAGAGGGGAGGGGGCAGGAGGAGACACGTGGCGGAGGGGGGGTGTGGTGAGTGCAGGTGAACAGCATGGGGAGCAGGGGGGGGGGCATAGAGAGGCACGAGGATGGGACAGGGGGGCGGAGCAGGGGGGGGTCAAGGGGGTCAGGGACAGATGGGGCAGGGGGAGGGAGGGTGGGCACGGGGGCAGGAGGGGGGGTGATAACGCAGTTAAAGAGGCAGGGGGACAGGGACGAGGGGGGAACAGGGAAGGGCCAGGGGACCAGGAGGGAGGGGAGGGTACAGGGCTCAGGGGACAGGTAGGTAGATATGGCAGACGACGTGAGGCGAGCGATGGAGTGGTTGGCAAAGCGGCAGGACATGTTAACCAGCACTGAGGCCTGGGCCCTGGTGAGCTTGAAACGAGGTAGAGGTCGGGGAGCAGAGCAAGGGACTAGTCTGCAGTCAGTCACACCTGGGGGATGCCCGCTTTTGTATTTGTGTGTTCGTGTTTGAAAGTGAAACGACAGGTGGAATATTGGTGGTGTTGCAGGTGATCCCGGTGACAGGTGGTTGTGCTGTCAGGACGGGACAGTCCCGTGTCGTAACCAGGTAGGGCATCTGTAGGGGCCTCCCCGCAGGCTGCAGCCATCGCCAGCGAGAAAGTCATCCCACGGCAGCCGTTGCGCAACCATGGGGGCAGTGGGGGTTTGGTTGTTTGGTTTTGGATGGTTGTTTTAACTAGGTCATGGGGTTGTTCTCTTCCGCGCCCGCCCAAGACTAAGCTGTAATGAAATGTGAAAAATTGCAGGAGCTTTGGTGACCTCCAGGCATAAAGAGCCAGATGTGTATCAAGAGGAGATGGATTGGGTGATGTTTGGCACTATGAACCGTTCTGGTGGTGAAGTACGGGGGCTGGATTCCGTCGGTGCCATAAGGCGGTAGGGCGATCTACCACCAGCGACAAGCCGAAAGGAGGATCAGCTGCGGGTAACGTGATAAGTGAACTTCAGAACTCTGAGGGTTCTGGGGGTTGGTTGGACGTCTGGACAGGCATATCATTCCGGTGAATGGGTTTAATGACCCAAGCGGAAGTGAAGCAACAACACAAGCGCTCGTACAAACAGCTGCTGAGGTGGGCGCATTGTGTTGGCTATCTTACTTGAAGTAGGGTGTGTGCTCGCCCTAGTTTCGCAGTGACTTATGAAATCAAAGAAAATCAGCGGGTTGCTCTGTCTGAATCATCCCTATTGACCGAGACTAGTCACTTGGCCAACACCATCAGCAGCAGAGAAAGTACAGCGATAAAGGTGCGACTTGTCGGGAAACCTCCGGGGACATGAACTGGGTTCCAGTCAACGGAGGGGTGTATATACAGTGGTGTGAAGAAGTTCAAAGAGGGCGTGGTTGTAATTAACTGCAAGTTTGACAGAAGCGTGGAGGTTGTAATGGGTGGCGTGTATAGCAATATGGTTTTCTCAGAGTAAATGACGAAGTCTAGGTTGTGACTCAATGTGTTTGGTGAGCATGTTTTGGTTGTTGTAATCTACGGCAATATGAGGTACTGCTGGGATGTTGAGCGCCACCCTTGCCACATACAATGCTTTGATCTGGCTGAGCGAATGCAAGGCATTTAGCGCCATCTGGCCAATAAACCAGGGGATCGAGTATAGGGGGGACTGAAAGATAGTCTGGTACATTAAGCAGTGAACCGTTTGTCTCCTGGAATTAATGGTTATTTCCGAAACCTTTTAACGGGGACATGCGTCTGCGAAATACGGGAAATGCGTTAGTTTTGACTTGGAGGTTTTAATTGAATAATCAGTTCAATTCGAGAAGAATCATCAAAAAAAGCAGCCACGGCCGTGAGGGTCGGGGGCCAAGTCAACCGTGGATTGAGCTGCAGTCAGGTGAAGGCTCAAAGTATCCCCAATATGTCCCGTTCTGGCGGCGGGCGGTGTGAAAGGGCAGTGTAGCAGAGAAACATTACGTCATGAGGAAACGCAAAGGCTTGCTGAGGTCACATTGTGGCAAATGAGAGCACTGCAGGTGGAAGTCGAAACAGATTTTAGAAAGATTTAATGGACTCCACCGAACGACAGGGACAACAATCCAAGACAAATTGCGATTGCACACCTTCGAGGGTCTTCTTTCTCAGGCAAGACACCACACCAGGCAACACAAAATTAACGAGCAAATGCGTATCTGTGCAAACGTCAGCCCAACAGATGGAGTTGGATTGGTGGGGCCCGTGTTCGGACAGAGGCCTGTAAACACGTTGTAAAAGTTTGAGGACCGTATGTCAGAGAGTTCCGTATGGATCGTTGAGGACTGCATGGTCTGTGTGCAGGCGGAGGGGGCCGACAAAGTGCCCAGTGCCGGCCCTGGTGGTGATCACGCGGTGGTGCTGCTCTTCTATCGGCATCGCGACGGCAACGCCCCTGCCCCTGTGGGCACAACCAGCCTTCATGCTCCCCCTAGCTCGCTGCCATCGACTACTCCGACTTCGCCCTGGCCATGCCTACGAACAAACGCCAGGACAAGGGAGGCGAGTTGAGTGTGTGTCATGGTGATGATCGACAGCAGGAAGAGAATCAAGGTGATGTGTGCCATGTGTTAATGTACACACGAAGAGAAGCCAGGTGAGTGTGTCATGAGCCCTATGATAGATGCCTAAGAAGAGAAGGCAGGGGTGAATTATGGTTGCAGCAAAAGGTGTGGTGTATTGTGGCTAGAGAGCTGGTGAATTTGGATTTTTGTCTTTCTAGTTCAAAAAGGTGGGGGGTGTATTCTGCGCCCACCCCCTCACCCTCCCCCCTAACATCTCCCAACGAATTGGGCTGAAAAAGAAGGCCGTCATTTCTGTAATTTTCTCGACAGAATGAACTACTAACTTACTCGTTGATGTAGTACATATGAAGTGTGTTGAGTCATGTCTGGCCTCTTGCCTGACTGTTGACATGGGGTATTGACCAAGACCCTTTGGTCACGGAACAACTCTGTACCTCGGACCCACCAGCGTGCTGCCGCATAAAGCACGTTGCTGCTCTTGCCTTCTTCCCAGTGAGAAAGAAGGCTGACGCTGTGGGGTGTGGTGTGTGTCTATGTTTCACCACACAGTGCTGCCACATGCCCGAAAGGACCCCAAAGCCGGGACACGGACCCTGCCACGCTTCCTGTTCCATGACCAAAGGCTGTCGCATCTCTTCACACCAGTTGCCTTCACTTCGGCTGTCTGTCTTCTCCAGTTTGTTTCTTCTCAGGAATTTCCTCATACCGGTACACCTTCACTTCACTCGCGTGTCGTATTCCCATGTTTGTTTTTCTTTCTAGGACATTGTCCTCACATAGGGCCACACCTACATTTCCGTCTCTCTCTTGCCAGGCGTACTTTCGCTCTGCTTTGTTTTTAAGACATTCTCACATAAGGTATACTTCATTCCCCATTCTGTCTTCTCTGTATGTACTTTCTCGCTTGTTTTCCTTCCTGTGAGGTCCGCCCCACAACAAGTACATCTTCTGTGTGCTGTCTGCTCCTCCCGCGGATGAGATGCTTGTTTTTACACTCCTGTTGTTTTCTTCCTAATGAACACTGCCATGGCTTTTTTCAGTCTCTGTGACAGTCATCTCCTTGCTCTGCTGCCTCTGCCTCTGCTTGTCTGTCCCCATCCTTCTACGCTCACACTCTCTCTCTTTCCTCTGATCCCTTCCTCGCTCGTGTTACTTGCCTTTCCGCTGGTTTGTCTTTCTGATCGGTGATTTCCTCCCTTCCTCCTCTCTGACTGTCGTCCTTCTGTTTGGTCTTTCTCCTTCTGTTGATTGCCTTCCTCCCTTTCCTCACTGACTGTCATTCTTTTTCTGTCTTTCTCATGTCTTTTGATTTCTCCCTTCCTCTCTGTCCTCTTCTGCCATCTTCCGATGTCCTGTCTTGTCTCGTTCGTTGATTGTCCTTCCTCTCCCTTTCCTCTCTGACTGTCTTCACTGTCTATTAGATCTGACTGGTCTTCCTCTCTGGCCTTTCTTCCTGTCTTTAATCCTGATGTCCTTCCCCCCTCCTCTGATCGATGTCTTTTCTGTCTGTCTTGGAATGTCTTCAGCTCTGATTAATCCCCCCACCCTTCCCTCCTGACCTTCCTGTCTGTCTTTCTCATGGTTCTGTTGGTGATCTTTCCGTGGTATCATCCTTCCCCCCTCTGACTGTCTTTTCCCTGCCTGTTGATCTGCTGTCTTCCTCGTCTGCTGTCTTGCCTGTCATGACTGACTGTCTTCTCCTCTCTGACTGTGTCGTCCTGTCTGTACGTTTCTCATCTGTGAATTGGCTCCACCCCTCTCTCTGCTGACCCATCTTCCTTCTGTCTTTCTCATCTTTGCATTGACGTCCTTCCCTCTCTCGTGCTGTCTTCCTCTGACTGTTTGTTCTTTTCCAGGGTCCCTGTTGATTTTGTCCCGTGTTTCCTCTCATTACTGTCTCTCTGTCTCGTTTGTCCTTTCTCATTCTCTTTTGTTCTGATTTCTGTATCGGTTGGCAGATTCCTTTAGAGAAGCTGGCCGTGGACCTGGACAAGCTGTTGTCCGGGTGCTTGCTGACCCAGCGTGACAGCCCCGATTACGTGCTGAGGGCAGAGGCTCTGTCAACAACCACGCCACCATTTTTTTTGACTATCTTGGCTATTGTCTACTTGCAGGGCGACTCTTGACCCTCGACCAACGTTCGCATGCTGTGATGGATCACTGAGCTCGTTTGTGGGGGCAGGTGGCAGGTTTTAAGCTATCTTGTTTTCACCCGTTTGTTGGACTTACATTGTACATGGTGTGTCTGTGCTGTGTTGGCATCGCCTATTTTTTTTGGCAAGTGGTTCGATATCGCTTTTGTTTGATATAATCACAGTGTGGTTGACCTTGCTGAGGGTTATAAATAAATCGAAGTAGGTTACTGGGGGTTTTTTTTTAACTCTCAGGACCAATTCCCTTTAAAGTGTCCGGTCGCTTTGTGCTGGTGGTTAGGTTTAGGTTGATGTAACAATGCATGTTAATTGATATACCTTTGGGGTGGGAGTATAACCAGACGGATCAGTTTGACCAAACTACAGTTTGTCTCTGTGCTGTGTTTAGTGCCAAGTTGAGGTAGATCAGTTTTTTTTGGCTTTGTTTTAGTCGGGATGCCGTTTAATGATATATCGTAGATGGGGTGTTGTGGCATTGTGTGTGTCCGTACTCTTTTTCACAGAGCAGTTTGTTTCTTATTTGGGTTTGGTTTTGTGATTGATTTTCTCCCTCCTGTCTTTCCTGTGGTATGGGAGGTTGGCTATTATGACGGTGTTTTTTCGCGTTGTGCCTCACTCGGTGGCAGTGTTCGGGTGAGTTGTTTACTGTGGGGGGATTTCCACTGTTTGCCCCTTTTCAAGGTCGCATTTACCACCGCAGGTCTATTGTTGAGCGGGTTGTGGTAGCGTTCGAATCGTAACGTGTGTTCGCATGCGTTCTCATCCCATCCGGCTTCTCTCGCTCTTCGTTTAAGTCTTTCTTTTGGTTTCTTGTTTCTTTCACATGGGCTCTGATCTGGAGTCACGTAGTACGTGCTGGACATTCTGCAACATAAATTGGGACAAACTCGTGGTCTGCTGTTTCAATAGCAAGAGTGTATTTTGGTGGGTTGTGGTGGTGGGGTTGGGGTTTGTGGGTGTGGCGGGCGTTTGGGTGTTGGTGGCTGGTGGTGTGGGGGGGTGGTAGATGTTGTTGTTGGTTTTGTTTGTTTGTTTGGTCGAGGGTGTTGTGGGTTTTTTGGTTTGGGTGTGGTGGGTGGATGGTTTGTTGGGTGGGGAAACTGGGGGTGTGTGTGTGCAAAGCAGACCAACTCCATACGAACCCCTTTAGCTTTTTGGTGGGGGTTTTTGGTGTTTTGTGGGGGGTGGGGTGTGTGTGGGTTTTTTGTGTGGTGGGTGTGTGGGTTGTGTGTGCGGTCAGGTATTGTGTTGTTTAGAAAGAACTGGTGTTGGTTCGGGGGTGTGGGGTGTGTGGTGTTGGTTGTTGGTGGGGTAGGGAGTGGTGGTTGTTAGGTGGTTTGAGGTGTGTTTCTTGTGGTGGTGGGGTGTGGGTGTGATAACGTGAAACCAGCGTGTGCATAAGGGTTGCATGATGTAGGCCTGGGTACAGAAGGTCGGGGCACCAACCGTACAAAGGTGGGACGGGTTAGAGAGGGTGGTAAAGAAAAAACTGGGTGGGAGCAGGGGGAGTATAAGCGGGGTGCGGCCCCCGACGCCAAGCAGGTAAGACAGAACAAAAGGAGAAGAGGGATAACCAAAAAAAAAACGAAAAAAACACAGAAACAGAGAAAAGAAGGCGAAGGCAAGAAGAACAAAATCAAACAAACAAAAAACACAGAAAAAATGTGATAATAGAAAACAATGAAGAACCGGTGGGAAGGGAAGGGAGGGTGACGAAAACACCAAAACAAGGAGAAAAAAAGACACAGGAGAAAAAGAAGACAAAAACAGGCCAGACAACAATTTGAACCTCGGAGCGACTAAAAATTACTTCTGGAGTAAAAGAAAATGTCTAAGAAAAGATATACACCTTGCTGGGTAGCAACAAATAAAGAGCAACGGTTTGAATGCCAAACGAGTATGGCGTCGACAGGACATGAACTGCTTGAGTTTGAACATT
>JADBJO010003890.1:0-15000 GCA_016801955.1 Conus betulinus | reverse complement strand
GGTGAGGGTGGGCGCAGACATAAACAAACCAAGCCTCTTTTAACTAGAAAGACAAAATCCAAACTTCACCCAGCTAGACCAATAAACCACACCTTTTGCTGCAACCATACATTCACACTGCCTCTCTTTCTTAGCATCTATCATAGGGCATGACACACTCACCTTGCTTCTCTTTCCTGCTGTTTATCATAACACATGGCACACACTCACCTTGATTCTCTTTCCTGCTGTCGATCATAACACATGACACACACTCACCTCGCCTCCCTGTCCTGGCGTTTGTCGTAGGACATGGCCAGGGCGAAGTAGGAGTAGTCGATGGCAGCGTAGGTGAGCATGAAGGCGGTGGTGACCACAGGGGCCAGGGAGTTGACGTCGCCGATGCAGATGAAGAGCAGCACCACCAGCGTGATCACCACCAGGGCCGCACTGGCACTTTGTTCGGCCCCCGCTGCACACCACCATGCCAGTCCTCAACGATCATACCGACTCTCTGACATACTGTCCTCAAACTTTAAAAAGTGTTTAAAGGACTCTGCCGAACAACGTGGACAAACAAATCACAACTCCCATCTTGGGCTGAAGTTGCAGAAGATAAGCATTTGCTCGTTAAATTTTTGTTGCCCTGTGTGTTGTTTGTCTTGCCTGAAGAAGACCTAGAAGGTTGAAACGCATTGTTTTGTCTTGTGATTTGTTTGTCCATGTCGTTCGGTGGAGTCAATTAAATTCTTTATAAAATCTGTTTAGACTTCCACCTGCAGTCGCCTCACTTTGCAACATGCTGACCTCAGTTCAAGCCTTGCTGTATATCAATCATCATGACTGTAATGTCTCTGATACACTGCCCCTTGTCACACGCAGAACGACATATTGGGGATACTTTGAGCCTTTCACTCTCGACTGCAGATCAATCCACGGTTGACTTGGTACACCAGACACATCTACACGTCAGTGATGATTTTTTTAATATATGATTTTTAATAGAATTGAACTGAGTATTCAATAAACCCCAAGTCAAAACTAAAGCATTTACAGATTATCGACAGACAGCATGTCAAAGTTAAAGGTTTCGGAAATAACAATTAAGTCAAGGGAGACAAACGGTTAATAAGATGATGTAACAGACTATATTTTCATTACCCAATATACCTAGATCACATGGTTTATTTGGACAGATGGCAGATAAACTGACATTGCATTGCAGATCAGACAGATCAAAGCATGTATGTGGCAAGTGTGGAGTTCAACATCTAACGCTATCCATACATATGCAAGTATGATTACACACAAATAAAGACATATGCTCACCCAAACACATTGAGTCACAAACCTAGACTTCTTCATTTACTATGAGAAGAAACACTTATTGCTATAAACGCAAACATATAAACATACAAGCTTCTGTCAAAATTTCAGTTTACATTTACAAACACGCCCTCTTTGAACCTTTTCACACCACTGTATTATACAACCATCAGTTTGACTGGAACAGTCATTGTCCAAAGGAGGTTAACGACAAGTCCTGTCACATTTAATAGCTGTATATTTCTTCTGCTTCCTATGGCTGTTGGCCAAGTGACTAGTCTCGGTTCAATGAGGAGATGATTTCAGAAAGAGCAAAAAGCTGATTAAGATTCCTCCTAGCTGACACAGTCACACTTTTGATAGTTTTCCTTATTTTATCTGAGATGGTAAATCTAATAAAAATTTTATCAGAAGCTGTTTGTACTGAGAGCTGTGTTTGTTGCTTAACTTCAGCTTTTGGTCATAAACCATTCAAGGAATGATATGCCTGTCCATGACAGTTACAAACAACCCACAATGATACCCCCTCAGAGTTCTGAAGTTCAATATATCAAGTTCACAGCCAGCTGATACTCCTTGTCGGCTGGAGCTGGTGGTAGAATAAAGCATTACTGGACACAGATTATGATCAGCCCAACTTACTTTCACCACAGAACGGTTCATAGTGACACCAACCATCAACAATATCCATTCTCCTCTTGATAAACATCTGGATCTTCATGCCTGGAGTTTCACAAAGCTCATGCCATTTTTCAAATTTTTACATATACATGCTTTATGTCTTGGGAGGGAGCAGAGAAGAGAACCAAACATGACCTAGGATAAAAACAAACATACAAAAAAAAAACCCCAAACCCCCACTGACCCCATGGCTGAGCACACGGATGACGGGGATGACGTCTCTCGCTGGCGATGGACTGCAGAATGCGGGGAGGACCATACAGACTGCCCATACATGACGACACGGAGGACAGGTACAGTCCTGACAGCCACAAAAAACCTGTCACCGACACCTGCAACACCACCAAATTCCACCTGTCTGTTTCACTTTCACCTTCAGTTTCATCAAGGTGTCACTGCATGCAGACTAGTCAATTTGATATGCTACACGACCTCTACTAAGTTTCAAGATCACAGGGCACAGGACTTACAGTTGATGGTTAAATGTCCCTGACGCTTTGCAAAACTCCCAGAGCTCAGCCGTCACTGTCGTCTGATCATTATCATAACATACCTGTCACTGATACCTGTAACATTACCAATAAATCACTTGTCACTGACACTTCAATGTTCAAATTATGTACCTGTCACTGACTCTTTTAATGCTTATCAAAACACAGCTGTCGCTGACAACTATATACATCACCAGACACATCTGTCACTGACACTTGTAACACCCCCTGCTCCTGACACCTGTTAACATCATCGTGATATACCTATTATGAAAAACCTGTCTCTCACCATCGCTGTCTCACCTGTCACTCACCATAAACATCAATCAGCAACCTGTGTATCATCATAGCAATTACACCTGTAATATAACCCCAACACATGTGCATAAAATGAAAAGAAATGATCTGGTTAATCATTTACTTGTAAAACCTTGTTCAGAGATGTCCGACCTGATGTGATCTTTGAATTTCTGAGAGTAACATTTTTTATTTTGATCTAAGATTTCATGGAAGAAAGATTTTTAATGAAGGTTCAGCTGTGCTTTTAGAAACTGTATTTCAATGGTTATGTGAATATTTTTTTTCCTTTTTTTCTTTTTAATAATGACTTGTGAGTTGACTTGAACATGTGGCAGCCCTGATATGGCCCTTTGTGGTCAGCAGGGTTATAAAGCAACATTAACTCACCTGTTAAACAACCCCCCCACCATCATCTGCAGGATCTCCTGAAGGGGTGGAAGAGCACTCACCTTCTCCGCTATCATGTAGTCATCCAGCAGGTAGGAGCGGACACAGTGGCTCCCAGCACCAGGATGAAGAAGATGTACAGACTGGTCCTGAACACAAAGCAAACGGACTTTGGTCAGTCATCGTCCGGCAGCCACCCAGTAGAAGCAGAAATGGCAGTTCTTTGCCAATAAACCTGAACATCGGGCTGCTGACAGAATGTCCAACACCAGCACACACACGACTTTAGCTGACAGAGAGATCATGCTTCAATGACAGTCTTTTCTTTTCTAGGAAGCAGAAATGGCAGTTCTTTGTCATTAAAAAGAGAACACCTGGCTGCTGACAGAATATCCTTCAACAACACACACAAACTTTAGCTGACAGAGGGTTTATGCTTCAGTTCTTTTCTTTTCTTTTTTTCCCTTCGTATTTCACTGTATCTTCCTTGCCTTCTCTCTCCAAAGTCATTAACAGTCTGCAAGACGGAAGTACACCAACAATCTTCCCTCCTCAGTCTTGTTAATTGCTAGCAGCATATAAGAGCCTATAGCCTTTCCCATTTTTTTCATTTCAAACAAGTTCTTTTCTTTTTTTAATCCTCAACTCTCCTCTTATTCAACACTTCTAACATGTAACTGAAGCATTCTTGCATTCGTGATGCACGTCATGGTAAAAAGTATAACACAGCTGATTATCAAAGGTTTCTCATCAGACATATCGTCAGGTAATGGATTCAAAAACCACATCTCTCTCTGTCAGACACGACACACTGTGAGACCTGTCCACTGACAGCAGAAGAGGTGCCAGCCCCCACTTCATCATTTCAAAGGACAACATGGAATTTTGTCAGTTCAAAACACTGTTTGCCAGTGCAGTTCTTCGCTGAATCATTGTATACCTGAAGCAAAGTCAAACGTAGCACGTTACACCACCTGGCAAATGCTGCATTTGGGATATCTGACAGCATGGGTACTGTTAAAAAATAAACAGTAAAACTCCTGTCCATAGATCTGCTTAGATTGTGTTATTATTTGTGGTAGCAGCAGTAGTAGCGTGATAATAATTACGATTATCATTATCATTATTATAATTATCATTATATTTGACAGTACTTACACTATCTATCCTCGGTTTCAGGCTAAGCTCCTATGCGCTTCATGATGCATACTTTTCGTTTACACAATGGACTGCCTACCAAAGTAGAGCCGACTGGAAAGCTGCCTGATGGTGCTCATTCCATCATTAGTCAGTCGGTAAGTTTTTCCTTCATATTCTTTTAGTGCTCATCCATACCAGCAACTTCTCTTACGAAAGCTGGTAATGTGGATTTCATATATAAATAAACCACCAAACCGGCCTTCTCTTACGAAACCTGGTATGGGATTTCATATAAATGTTAAACATTACACATGCAATTACATATGGAACCACCATTTACAGTCTCGTTCAGAGGAATTTTAAGCAAGTGGAGTCAAAATCATGTTAGCTCTGAGGGAAAATTCCCCCTGCAATGAAACGCCCCTGCAAAGATTTGAAAGTGCAACCCCAGGACCATTCAGATCACATGTCTAGCACTCTACTAGCCTAGCTACTCCGAGCAGGTGGAAGTTTCAACACAGCCAAGTTTCCTTCTGGACGGTCACCCACAGTCTGACAGTGTGCTATACAAGTGGTAGTGAAGGAAGAAAAATCAACAGCCCACTTCTGCGCATTGTCCTTTCTCACTGATTGTTGATCACAACAATGCCGGTCATGGCCGGTTGTGGTGCATGCTTCTAACACTACTGCGCTTCAGTGGAGTTGGGTAAATCCTGCATGCCATTTGTGATGCTTGCATTGACTTGGGGGCAGCCATTCACATGAGTTTCTTCACAGGAACACAAGTCAAATTGCCCTAAAGCCATACAAAAATCTAACCTGGTGAAAATAATTGGGTGAAAACACAGGAGTCGGTACCTCTGTGAGGACATGGTTTGCAACAGCTTGAAAACTAAAAAAAAAAAAAAAAAAAAAAAAAAAAGAAAAAACCAACTAAAACACACACACAGACACACACACACACACACACACATAAGTTGGGGATCCAGGGATCAAAAGGCCCCTGGTTTGGGCTGAGGGGCAGCTTCTTTCAGTCTACCACCTGACTGAGAAACATAAACAGCATGCTTATGTTTGACAGCATAATGGCACTTCGCTCCACCCAGTTCTCACAGGTGGACAAAGAACAGGTTTGTTTCTGGTCAGTAAAAATGAGTTTTCCTTGCATATTTTCTGCTTTCTTGGTGTTATTCTTCTTTTTGGAACGCTTGTTTGTTTGTTCTTGGGTTTTCTTTCCTTTTTCATCATTCTTCTTTTGGTATGTTTGTTGTTTGTTTTTTGTGTTTGGGGCTTTGGGCTTTCCTTTCTTCTCTTCTTTTTTTTTTGATTATATGAAACTTCTGTTTTTGATAAATCCAAAAAGACGGATTTTTGTCCAAAACGAAAAGGAATTTACACCTACGCAGCATTCTTCTTTTGGTATGTTTGTTTGTTTCGCTTGTTCTTGGGTTTCCTTTTCTTTTTTGATTATATGGAAGTCCTGTTTTTGACAAAACCAAAAAGGCAGATTTTTGTCCAAAATGAAAGGCAGTCTACACCCATGCTCGTGTTGTAGCATTCTTCTTTTGATATGTTTGTTTGTTTGTTTATTCTTCAGTTTCCTTTTCTTTTTTTTTTTCTCTCTTTTTTTTTTTTTTTTTTTATTACATGGAACTGTTTCTGACAAATCCAAAAAGAGGGATTTCTGTGTCCAACACTGAAAGGAGTTGCACCCAAGGTCATGTGGCAGACCAGGACCACACTCACCCCCCCCCCAAGGCAGCCAGGGTCCCCCGAGGTATATTGTGGAAGGGATCCCGCAGATCCCCGGACATGTTGATGCCCGCCAGGATCCCCGTCACCGTGGCGAAGAACAGGCCAAAAATGGAGAAGAAGCCCTCCCCTTCAGCATAATCCGGCCCCCGAGTTGTTGAGGAAATTGATCTCACGGTAGCCAGTCACTCCGTTCTCTGTGTGAAAAAAAAAAGAATAAATAAATTAAAAAACCAATCAATGTGGTTGCAATCTTTTGCCAAAATTCATTTCCACGTCTTGATATTGATTCAGAAACAGACTCAAAAGTCAAGGAGATTTAATCTTTCTACCCTTTGGGCATAAAAAAGAGTCAAACGCATGAAGCCAGGACACCTTTTCTTTCAGCATCAACAAGTAATGCTTATCCATTCACTCAGACACACTCCCTTTTCTTATCCATTCACTCAGACACACTCTCTTTCCACTGCAGTTCTTTGGGACAGGTTTTCGCCACCCAGTTTCAGTTTCATCAAGGAGGAGTCACTGCGTGTGGACTAGTCCATGAATGCTACACCACACCCCTGCTAAGTTTCGAGACCAAACAGCTCACAATTTAAAGCTGATGAATAAATAAATTAATGACTAAGATGTGAGAATTTAAGAAGAGGGTCTCGTAACTTTGTATTACTACACCTTGCTGTTCCTGCTCCAAGCTGTAAATGTCAAAGTGGGAGTGCTCATTTACAAACGTTTACGGTTAATATACAACAGCATGTTTGTGTAAGAAACTATTCTTTAGTCAAATCATGACAGAATATCCATATTATAAGACTTTTTTTTGCCAAATATAGCATAATTCTCATGTCAGAGACTAAACATTTGGTCAAAATGCAACTAAATAAGCATGTCAAAGATGAAAAAAAAAAAAAAAAAAATCATTAATGTCACGGAATGTACCTTTTGTCTAGTAACAATATAATATTCATATAAGAGACTTTAAATTCGTCATTGTGAAACATAACATTCCTGTCAAAGACCACATGTTTGTCCAGATTCAACACAACATAAGATTTAGGTCAGATACTGTCTTTTTGTCAAAATAAAACAGACTTCTATGTTACAGACTCTTCTTTTTGTCAAAATACTACAGAACATTCTCTATGCCATGCTTTGGTCAAAATATAACAGAACATTCATATCAGACACTACACCCTTTCTCCCATGTCCCTCTCCTCCTGTCTTAACCAGTATCTTCTCTTTTCCGCCCTCCTTCTCCTTCTTCTTCTTTCCTTCCTTTCCGGTCTCCCTCCTTTCCTCTCCCTCCCCCAAACCACTTCCGCCCTCAAGGGAAGGAGGGCGACTGCGTCGAGATGCTCACCAGGGTCAGTGTGGACGAAGGATCCCACCAGGAGGTCCATGGCGGACATGAAGAGAATCAGCAGCAGAATGAGCTGCAGTCGGATCACCCACTTCACCCCTGCCACGTTGATCCCTGATCACACACCACACCGCCAAAGTCAGATAGTGTGTGTCACCCACTTCACCCCTCTGACACACACCACACACAGCCACTGTCACACAGTGGGATCACCCACTTCACCCCTCTGACACACACCACACAGCCACCGTCACACAGTGGGATCACCCACTTCACCCCTCTGACACACACCACACAGCCCCGACACACACCACACAGCCACTGTCACACAGTGTGTGTTACCCACTTCACCCCTCTGACACACACCACACAGCCCCGACACAAACCACACAGCCACTGTCACACAGTGGGATCATCCACTTCACCCCCCTGACACACACCACACAGCCACTGTCACACAGTGTGTGTCACCCACTTCACCCTCTGACACACACCGCACAGCCACTGTCACACAGTGGGATCACTCACTTCACCCCCCTGACACACACCACACAGCCACTATCACACAGTGTGTGTCACCCACTTTACCCCCCTGACACACACCACACAGCCACTGTCACACACAGTCTGTCATCCACTTCACCCCCCTGACACACACACACAGCCACTGTCACACAGTGTGTGTCACCCACTTCACCCCCCTGACACACACCACACAGCCACTGTCACACAGTGTGTGTCACCCACTTCACCCCTCTGACACACACCACACAGCCCTGACACACACACCACACAGCCACTGTCACACAGTGTGTGTCACCCACTTCACCCCTCTGACACATACCACATAGCCCTGACACACACCACACAGCCACTGTCACACAGTGTGTGTCATCCACTTCACCCCTCTGACACACACCACACAGCCACTGTCACACAGTTTGTGTCACCCACTTCACCCCCCCACCCCCGACACACACCACCACACCGCCACTGTCACAAAGTGTGTGTCACCCACTTTACCCCTCTGACACACACCACATAGCCACTGTCACACAGTGTGTGTCACCCACTTCACCCCTCTGACACACACCACACAGCCACTGTCACACAGTGGGATCACTTCACCCCCCTAACACACCACACAGCCACTGTCACACAGTGTGTGACACCCACTTCACCCCTCCGACACACACACCACACAGCCACTGTCACACAGTGGGATCACTCACTTCACCCCTCCGACACACACACACAGCCACTGTCACACAGTGTGTGTCACCCACTTCACCCCTCTGACACACACCACACAGCCACTGTCACACAGTGTGTGTCACCCACTTCACCCCTCTGACACACACCACACAGCCACTGTCACACAGTGTGTGTCACCCACTTCACCCCTCTGACACACACCACACAGCCACTGTCACACAGTGTGTGTCACCCACTTCACCCTCTGACACACACCACACAGCCCTGACACACACCACACAGCCACTGTCACACAGTGGGATCACCACTTCACCCCTCCGACACACACCACACAGCCACTGTCACACAGTGGGATCACTCACTTCACCCCTCTGACACACACCACATAGCCACTATGACACAGTGTGTGTCACCCACTTCACCCCCCTGACACACACCACATAGCCACTGTCACACAGTGTGTGTCACCACTTCACCCCTCTGACACACACCACACAGCCACTGTCACTCAGTGGGATCACCCACACAATAACAGGCATGCACTCATAAAACCAAGCACATGCACATACTCATCCTATCTCTCTCCCCCCCCCCACCCCACCCCCCCCCCCCCACATACACACAGGCACACAAGTGCATATGGTTTCAAACTTTTCCTGAGATATATCATATAGACAGGTAAAAACACACAATGGCATAATACATGTGAGTGCTTCTGTACATGCACATACAAACACATAGACACATACAAGACCTTGTGCAGCCAAGCACACACATTCACACCAATTCTCTGTTCCTCTTTTTCTTTAAAAAATAAACACACACACACACACACACACACACACACACATATATATATATATGTACAACACATACAGATGACTTCACACACACACACACACACACACACACACACACACACACACACACACACACACACACACCACACACACACACACACACACACACACATATATATATGTATGTACAACACATACAGATGACTTACACACACACACACACACACACACACACACACACACACACACACACACACACACACAAAACACACACCACAAACTCACACACACACAAACACACACCACAACACACACACACATACACCAGACACCTACACAAACCATCCACATTTGACATGAGGACACCAACAGAAAGAAGGAGGCACAACAGACCCAGCAGCAGCAGGACGACGCCAAAGGCGATGCCTCGAGCTATCCATGGGTTGTCCTGCCCCAGCAGGCTCATGATGGACTCCCCAAAGCCCATCACACTCAGAGAGCAGCTCACACTCTGCAACCAACAACACACCCACACACACACTCATCAGCTGGCCTGATGCTGTCAGTCTTTACATGCCATCTTGCACTCTCTGCTCTTCTTCCGATTCCCATCTGCTTCGCCAGGGATGTGACAAAACGTAAAAGTCATGGTGATCGTTCTTTCTCATTCTATGCTCCGTAGCTTTGGAAGTCTCTTCCATTGCATGTTAGACATTCTTGCTCTGTTGGTGCCTTCAAGTCCAACTTCAAAATATTTCTCTTCCATAAATATTCATTGAAAGATCCCAGGCCTTTTCTTTTTTTTTTGGCCCCTTCCTGTCATGTGATTGATGCCTGGTGAGTGTGATGAGTGTGTGTGTGTGTGTGTGCGTGCATGTATGCGTGCGTGTGTGCGTGCGTACATATTTGTGGGTGGGTAGGTATTTGTACAAAGTTTATTGAAGTGAAATATTTGTGCATATGTTGTTCTTTGTCAGTGCCTAGAACTTTTGGCAAGGCGCTTTATAAATGCAATATTATTATTATCATTATTATCATTATTATCACACATACTGTTCATCTCACACTGTTCACTCTCAAACACATGACTTTGTTTAGGCCTCTGGGCGATACTGTCTAGACAGACGAGAATGTCCATCCACAATTTAGTTCAGAAACACAGCCAGAACAACTGTCCTTATCATTCACTCTGCAATGTTTACGGTGTGAAGCAAGCTCAAGGGACATTGCTCTTCAATCTTAACATCAGGATGCGAACATAGGTTTCGAACAGGCCTCTGGGTGACAGTCAAGACAAAAGAGATCATGCATCCACAATTTAGTTGAGAAACTCGACCAGAACGATTGTCCTGATTATCTACTCTGCAATGTTTATGGTGGAAAGCAGACTCGAGGGAAATTAGGATAAAACAAAAGTTGACAGTAGAAGGGCATCTGGGAGTCATGACCTGGATGCGGCGCAGCCCCCTCAGAGTGTAAGGAGTTCAGGGCTGAAACAGTTGTCTGAGGGGGGCTTCTTCTCTGAAGACCTTCTGCTGTCAAGCTCTCCCTAGAGTTTCTTCCTTCTCTGCAACGTTGATGGCGTGAAGCATGTTCAAGGGAACTTGCTCTTCAATCTTAACATAAGGATGCTTCCTTTTACAATAAGAACATTGAAAAAAAAAAAGTGCTTACAAAAAAGGTGGAAAACGCCCTCCAAACGCTCATACGCTATGCCTCCCTGACTGAGCAATGATTGTTGTCGGCAGCGGGAGGGAAAAGGAGGTGGTGGTGGGGGGGGGGGGGGGGGAGAGGTAGGAAGCTTAGTACATGCTGCCCTGCACATGTTGGTTCACAACAGGCATCACTGAGCACCACCACACTGATTCAGCGGTGACGCAGGGTCTCCTACAGTGAGTAACCTCATCATGACCTGATCCTGACTGCTGCCCTCAGACTGCCAGAGCTGGGGGCATGGCAGGATGACCTTGGGGAAGCCAGAATGGACACCTTGGGAGCTATGCCAGTGACAGCCCAGACAAAACCAAACAATTTGAAAAAAAAAATTAATGGATGTGAAAAATGCTATGTCTGCACTTTTCTTCTTAATAAGTTAGGAGTTAAACCTTATCACAAAAAAAGAAGAAGATATAAACAGGAGAAAATGGATCTCAGGATAGTAAAGAGGAAGATACGTTCACAGCAAAGAGTAACACTGAGCAAGCCTCGGATGAGGAGTCCACAGCAAGAGCTGTTCAACATCCAAGTAAAGCTTGGGGACTGATATCCTATTCAACTCTTATGCCAACATGTGGCAAGGGAAAGCTGCCTGCAGAAATTCTCGCAAAGAGGGTGTGTCAACCCCCTGTTAATTCCTCACTGGTGTTCTTGGTAACCAGCGTCCATGCCAGGTGAGAGCATGCCATCACTCCGGTGATGTCAGTATGAGAAAAATACATACATAATCCACTGGAGAACTCTCAACTGAGTTGAACTGATCCTTAAAATGGCTCTGATAGATAAAAAAAACAACAACAGATTTCCACAGAAAGGAAGATTTGTCATGCCCGTAAGGTATCCAATGAATGTGCACATCTTACACTGTTCTAATGTGCTCATTCCACATTGCCTCATTACATGTAACATAGTGCTCATCTGTATCAGCATAATTAATTAAGAGTGCTCATGTTATCTCATATCATTAACAAAATGCACACCTTAAAATCAATGAATACAAACAAGAAGTATTCATTTTACACTATCAATGTCATGTGCAAAAAGCTTATCCAAAATTCTGATCATTTTGCTTTTAAAGTGTTCACCAAATGCTGACAGAACCCATAGAAACAGTCCAAACTGCTGATAAAACGGATTTCATCAGCTACATAACGCATCCCCCAAGGCTGGCTTTCTGTGTGACTCACCATCTTCACACAACTGTGCCAGGTAGAATCATGCCCTGACCAAATCATTTGCCTACCTCTCAATGAGCTTGTTATTACCATCATGAATGGCACATTCAGCAAATCATCACATGAGACACCTGCCTCTTGCCCCACCCTCCCTTTCCTCCCTCTTCCTCCTTCACATTCCTCCCCCCCTCCTTCACACACACACACACACACACACACACACACACACACACACACACACACACACACACACATATGCACGCGTGCACGCACGCACACACACACACACACACACACACACACACACACACACCTCCCCTTACCTCTCAAACCAAACCCCTTTTTTCTATACAAACGCATATAGTTTCTGAAAGTCTTTTAAACCCACTGATCAGCTCTCACACTGTCAGAAAACACCATGTGAGTCAACCAGTACTATCAGGTTTCAAAGCCAGCATAAACTAAAAGAACACATCCCAACACAAAGAGCCCAGCATCAAACCCATCACGTGGTGGCCCTCACACACACACTGCTGCCATATGCCAGGATTCCAGACACACGAAAACACAGCACACCAAATCCTTAGACGTGTCAGGCAGTTCAAATTCTGTTAACACACTGTGCTCTCACTCTGTGAAAAATCTGCAATCGCCAGAAGCGCAAACAACTCAGCGTCTTACCAGCTCCTAGAGACTTGTGCGCAGTTCATACTCTGTGAACATCATATGCAAAATCCTCTCTATATGTTCAAAAAACCTCTCTATCTCCATCAGTGTCGTATTTATTCCCTCATCAACATGACGACAAAGTCACTGTATATGTAAAAATTCTTCTAAAGTTCTGGCCAAATACTTGTCTCAGATTTAACACATATGGGACCTGAAGCTTCCACTAATTCTCTAACTACTGAGACAATGTATCCATCAATCTACTATTATGAGTTGATAACTGACTGGTCCACTTTTTCTTTTTTTTTTTTGCGTACGCATGCTGATACACCTGCGGACACTCCCTGTATAGACAGGCACGGATTAATCCCATCTACCCAACAAAGGGAGTGGAGTTTTGTGTGCATGACCGCCATACTCCATCTTCGGGGAAAACTGATCCGTCTCTTCCCAACAATATTCATATCAATACATCAATCTATATTTGGTTCTTTTATCAGTTATTTGGGAACAGTTTGTGTCCTAAGACATGGTGTCTTGAGCTGTCTGCCCCAGCTTTTGCTGCCATCATATGCAATGTTTCTATTTTCAGTCCATCTTTTACCTTTTCACATTGTATCGAGTGTGACTGGCAAAAAACATGAATAGTGTAACAGGAGACAGTCTCTTCAAGGTTGACTAGGGACGGTCTTGGGGCGCTGTGCTGCTAGACACACAAGCCTAACTCTGACAACAGAGCAGACTGTTCAGGTGTCAGCCTGTACTGGCAATGAGTCAGAGTACCAAGAGAAAGAGACATGGCATCTGTGTAAGGGACTGTTCCTGATTTTACCCATGAACATGCGTGACCAAATGGTTGATGACAAGCATCAACGACACACACACACACACACATGCAAATTAATCTATAACCATCACTATATCCTAAAATAAAATTCAGTGTGGTATGGACGAACAGGGACTATTTTTGGACATTTTCTTAACACAGTAGCCCATTTTCAAAAGTTCATAAGCTGCTCTAGAAAACTGATACGGTCGTTATGTGCATGTTTGGAAAAAAAAAAAAGCATGGTAGTTGATGAATTAAAACCATTTTTTAGGTGAAACACTGTGGTATGGCAATTGATTTCAGCCACAGTAAGTTCTTAGGACAACAATGTTCATTCTCCTGATATATGCATCGATCAGTCTTGTTCTACTGGCATACATAACAAAAATACTAATCCAGAGTATGATAAAGTACACTCTCACTTACGTACAGGTAAACTATCTAGTTTTACTAGGCAGCATTAAAAAAAATCCCTAAAGCAGAGCAAATTGCTAACTATTTTCCTTTAATTTTAAGCGCATTTCCTGTTCACGTCTTTCATGATAAGCGCACTGGAATGGTTAAGTGCAATCTTTCCCTCACACTCAACCCATTCAAACAAAATGCCCTGCTCCTGCTTGGTGCTGAAGAGATTCTGTTGGTATGGAAGAAAAAAAAAATGAAAAGGTCAGAGGGCCTGTTAGCTGGCCAAGGAGATGAACTGATCTTAAAAAAAAAAAATAAAAAAAATTTGAAAAAAACCCTCAAACTAATGATGTAGGTTATACAAGTCACTCTGGAAGATGACTTTGGCTGTACAACACACTCTGGAAGATGCTTTTGGGTGTAAAATTCCCTCTGGAAGATGACTTTGGCTGTACAAGTCACTCTGGAAGATGACTTTGGTTGCATAAGTCACTCTGGAAGATGACTTTGGCTGCATAAGTCAATAATGGAAGATGACTTTGGTTGCATAAGTCACTCTGGTAATGACTTTGGGGTGCTTAAGTCACTTTGGAAGATGACTTTGGCATCCCTCTGGAAGATGGACTTTGGAAGAGATTAGACTGTATAAGTCTCTCTGGAAGATAAACTTGGTTGTATAGTCCTCGGGAAGATACTTTGGCTCTGTACGAGTCCCTCTGGAAGAAGACTTTGACTGTTTAAGTCCTTCTGGAAGAAAAACTTTGGTGATAGGTCA